>VYZT01062278.1:60801-118872 GCA_013400735.1 Pomatostomus ruficeps | reverse complement strand
TACAAATTGTTTGTACAGTGAATTTCTTCACTTTTTGTTATATGCTGATTATGTTTCTAAGACTACAAAGTACATAAATTTAATAAAAAAAGATCATCATAAATAGTTGAAATTAAGACATATTTAAGAAACTTTGTACAACTGTCCTCCTGTTTTCAAAAAGTACTTCAGGGATAATTTGATCTTTATCCAAATTTTGAAAGTTGTATTTTAGTAGCATAATAAAAATCTGTACTCAGTAGTATCATAAGCTTGAAAAATCATTTTTATTAACATATAAAAAAAGAATAAGAAAAACAGACATTGTAATTAAATATTTGCTCTCATCTACAAATAAGTACCTTGGATAATAAAATAATTTTTTAAGTTCTTGTGAGCAGTTAGAAACAGAAGAAGGAATTTTCTGAAATGAAAGCAAAAGAAAGAGACTTTTGAAATAGAAAATATTTGGCAACATCTTTTAGTCACTCAATAAAATATTCATGTAAACAAGTAATCCATATTTACAATATCATATGCAATATTCTTAGCTACATGTAGTAAGAAGTACACATGTAAGTACATTCAATTTTAAAATCTAATTTACACCATCATTTCTCAGTTTCATTAATGCTGGAAAAAACACTGTTCTGCTTCTGTGCATACTACTGCATGATAGCATGTAAATAGAGTAATTTTTTTCCAGGCATCTTAAGAAGATAGCACTTCCAATGTTAGGTTTTTTAACTTCCTATTTTTTTATAGGAATCCAAACCTGGAATGTAAGCTCTACAATCATGTTCCTGTAAAAACAACCATATAGATGATTTCCAAATATGCAGAAAAATCCTAATGAAAAAGCTAAAGTTCTACCTTCTGTTCGTGTCTTTGAAGAGGTACTTTTTTATTTCCTATGTTGCTACTGTTTTTGTGTTACTCATAAAATACAGGTAAGAAAATTTGCATGAAAGGAAAATGAACAGAAGGCCACTTTGAGAAGCAGGTTTAGGACTATTACTCTCCAAAGGCCTATGTATTTTTATTTAGCCTGTGAACTACTCTCATTTTTTTGCAAGGATACTTAGAGGCCTTTTTAGTCAGGTTAGAATTAAGCCAAAAGTCTATAGTATGTTTTGTCAGTTTTAAATTGCACACACCAAGGTTGATCAAGGTTTAGGAGTTCACAGCTACTGCATCTCACAGGGACCTTCCAAAGGCCAGCAGCCAGAATCCCACAGTTCGTGCACATGAGATATCCCTGATTATAAATTCCCCAAATGGAATCTTCCAGCTTCTGCTGAGTTTCTACTATCATGTTCAACCTCTAAGTTGAAAACCAAAGTTATGTTCTGTGAGGCTCCCCTCAAAAGGTTGTTAATCCTTGATTTTCAGTTAATTTTATATCATAGAATCTCAGAATAGTCTGGGTTGGAAGGGATCCAGAAGGATCGAGTCCAGCTCTTAAGCAAATGACCCATATAGGGTTTGAACCCACAACCTTGGTCTTGCTTGTACCTTGGTCTTCATGAGAACAGAGAAGTAAAGAAATGCCACCATTCTTTTTTCAAGTATCATTCCCCTTGAACAGCACACGGAAAACAGAAGGCATACTGGTTATTGTAACTTAACTTTCAGAGCAGATAGAACCAATCACCTAAAAGCTGTTAATTTCAATACATTCAACTTAGTGCTGTAACAAAAGAAGTCATAGATTTTGGGGTTTTTCCAGTACACTATATAGTTAGTTTCTTCCAGAACAATCCCTAGGCAACTGACTACCTTCCATAAAAACATGTAATTTTATTAGATGACCCAGTACTATGCAAGGATTGAGTGAGCTCATTTTCACAGGTGGATGAGACACAGTAACAGGCCAATACATAAGAATTTAAAATGCTGTTCCTTGTGTGAGTGCAGTATAGAATGCTGCATAGGAAATTACTACAAGTGAACTCATTTATTCACTTCCCCTGTCATGCTTCACTGTTTGATTCATTGCACATGGTGGGTCTGGAGGAGTGCTCACACAATAGTTTGGTAGTTTAGTTTAGTATTCCTTCTGTCGTACCTGAACTGTACATTAAAAGCAGGTATTTTCTACAGGGAAAAAATACACCAGTGTGAGGTTGGTCCCAGTCATCCACAAACCTGTAAGTGAAAACACGGAACTCTGGGATGTAGTCCTTGAGTACCAAATGGTACAGCAGAAAAGCTTTTAAAATATTTTATTATGCTAGCTTTCTGTACTGCATTCACCAAATAATAAAATATTATTACAACTGAAATAACAGGACTTGAATAAAATAACAGGAATTGAGGTGCTTCTTGTCCGAGAATAACCCAAAATAACTCATGTCCAAAATAGTTTGTACTAAGACAGTGAAATACAAAAATGGCGTATTTGTTGAAGGGTAATGTATTAAAACGTTTTTAAAAGCTGAAGTAGGTGAAAATTTATGTAGTATTTAAAAATAGGAAATTATATGCTGTCTGAAACTATCTATATTCCAATGTGAACAGTGGTAAATTTGGACTTCTAGTGGGCTCTGTAGCTTTTACAAGAGATTATAATAGAATGGTTCATCATTTTGGACATGTGCAGTCCAAATAATCTACTGTAATTACTCTTCTATAGTAGTAAAAGTATAAATATTGTTTGTATCTGTGAAATTAATGAAGAAGCATAATACATTAATACTCCAATTACTAGAAAGAGCTGTAAAAGTAAAGTGCCAGTAGGGACTCTGCATTATTTAGAGAAAACTGTACTATTTAACACTGTAATTTCAAATTACAAAGTCATAGAGTTTATATAGATTACTTATAGATTAAAGCATGTCTTCATGCCCATGATAATAATGTTTCTGACATCAGTGTGGAGATACCCAAATTTGCTTTCATTTACCAGCTAGCGTTTTATTGAAACAGCAAAGCTCACCTGTGTCTTGGAGAAAGGATTTCTCACCTGAAGGTCACTTTTTTTTCTGTGAGACTGATAGCAGATTTTTCTGGTTTCTAACCTCCTCATTTCTAGTCTATTACCATAAATCAACAGAACTGTGCAGTCAAGTAAAGATAGTAAAATGCTGCCTTCTGGGATAAAAGGAAGACTTAGTTTAGGTGATACATTTTTCGAAGTGTGTTCCTACAGCTTTTCAAATAAGACAAATTCTGCATTTGGATATCTTAAAATTTACTTAGATTTCAGTAATAATTACACATGATTCAAAGCCAAATGTTGTCTGTGTACAATATATTTAGTAGAATTTGTTAAAAAGTCAACAGATACGTTCTGATTTTAAAAACCAAAAAACGCCATAAGTTTCTAAAGGAAACATAACATTTTATGAAGATATCAAGCAAACTTTTAATATACTTCTTTTAATTAAAAATTCTAGAATAAACATTTTTATGGAGCAACTCTGTAAAGTGCAGAATGACCTCAAATCCCATAGAATATAGCAGCTGGTGAGGGGGTTAATCAACTAGAGAAATCCGAGCTTTAAAAAAGTGAACATTACCAGGAAATTTATGTGTGAAAAACGAAATTATTCAGTCTGGTATACTTCATGGCTGATTCACAACTTACAAAATCACTCAAGAGCAAAATTTAGTCTGAATCTTCTTAAATTTTACATGACTATAAGAGATATAAACATTAAATTAAGAAGTGATATGGAAAAGAGTTTCCAATTATGTGATTTTCCCATTATGTGATGTCATTCATGCTCCTGTGTTTTTAAACAAGGACAAGGCATGGACCAATATATGTTTGGAACTTACAGGAATTTAAATCCATATGCCGAAAACTTGAGTATCTTTCAGCAAGCCATACTAAAAATGAACCCCCAACCTACTTATATATCAATATAACTAAATTAGAAGGACCCTCACCAGGGGGAATTTGGCAGTATAATAGTACTTTTATTCTGTGTATTTTCTTTACATAGTTGATCTTTGTCCTGCTTCATCAAATTTGATGTTTTGTTTTCTGGCTGCTTCAGTATTGATTCTCAGATCAGATTTATCTGCATTACTACTGTTTGTCATTGTGGATTCTACTTCTGTGCCTTCAGGAGTTGCTCCAGTGGGCCTCAGAATTTTAGCGTTCTCTGCTGGGGGACGCTTCCAGTGGGGCCTGCTTGCCATCCACAGAATAAGTGACCCAAATACGACAAGCAAAAGACCAAGACAGTTGACCAAAGTTGCTTCTGGTGGGGATGCACTGTATGCAGGATTTTTCCTTTGAAAGGGGAAAAATAAAATAAAAAAAGGTCAGAAAAGATTGTTTTAAAGGCAATCTGGGTCTGAAACCAGCAGTCTCCTGCTAGGTAGGTCTTTTTAATACAAACAAAACAAAACAAAACAAAACAGAACAAAACAAAACAGTGTCCCAGTACTAGATGCTTATTATGCTGGGCAAATGGAAGTACAGTTTGCAATGAATTACCTTAATAAACAAGTGGAAACAAATACTTACAGTGCAAATATAAGCTTTTCTGTGATTCCCATGAGAGCTGTTGCAATCACAGTTGCAAAGATGGTAAGACCCGAATAAACATGTATTGGCATGAGAACTATTCGGAGGTGAACTGGAGCAAAAGGGAGCAGAAAGACAGCGAAACCCAAGAAAAGCTAAAAACAAAACAGATTCATAGTTAAAGCTAGATGGAAAATAAGCTGCACTTCTCAAGCAGAATAAAAATAATCATAAAAATTCCATTCTGAGATGTCTTCAGGTAAAAATTTGAAAAAAATTGACATTTCTATTTTTGAATCTGTTTTCTGTCAAAACCAAAGCAAAATTGTGGATTAGCTCCCGGGAAGCAGATATTAAATATTTTATAAATCATCTTACCTAATATCAGTGTCCAAACTTACTGATAATGCTAAAACTCCAACCAAACTAAGTACTGGAAATACAAGTTGTCAGTGTCACTAATTCACTAATATAGTAAAGGTGAGAGGAGCTAGACTTTTACAGTCTCTTCAAGTCCTGGTCTCTGCTCCTGTTAGAGATTTGCACACAAAGGGATATCAGAAGGCCATCTAACCTTCTGACCTGAGTACATTTAAATAATTTTACCTTGTCAGAATTTCAGTTAAATTCAAGTGCCTATCTTTAGAAGGGGAATGGTCTCAATGTATCAATCACATGGCATTTACAGAGTGAAGACATGTATGAGTGGCATCAAGTTATTCAGGGGACGTTAGTCCTCCCATTAGCACTAATTTTGTGATGGAAGATAACCCACCATGTCCCACGGCTGCAGTCACAGGCTTGCCCAGTCATACTGAAACTGCATCCCTTCTTTAGTTTCTTCTACCTTTACTCACCCCCGCCGCTAAATTAGACATAGTGCATGAATTCGTATTTCATCTTGCTTTAACTTCCACTCTTAGTCCTTGTTTTGTCTTTCCATGATGGATTAGAGAGCCTGGTATTTTCTCCATGGGAAGTTTTTTAGTACACCATAATCAAATCATCTCTTAATCCATCTTAGATCTGCTAAACAGTTGGAGTTTTTTAAGTCTGGCACTGGAAGATGGCTTTTCCAGCTCTCAGATTACTTTTCCAGAGTTTCTTTGGAGCTGCTTTTAAATTTTCATATCATTCTTTTATATTGGAAAAAATCTATTCCATAATATTTCATATTAGTTTCACTAATGCCATCTTTTTCCTGTTGTCACAACATTGTGAGAACTCATTTAGTGCTTCATGTCATTTTTGAGTACTTCTTTCCAGACACATTGTTTTCTATGAGACAGTCTCATTTTACATTTTTGCCCTTTTCTCAAATTTATGTCAGTGTGCTATACTGTATTAACCTACATTTGGCTTAAATACCATATAGTTACAGTATTGTTCCTGTAGGCAGAGTATTATGTGAGCATAGGGCTGCCATGGCACTTCTGGTAAGTGTCTTCTCTATTAACAAAGATACTACATTATGACTATTTTTAGTAAAGCTCAGTCACTTAACAAACATCAGTCTCTGACTGGAGATTTACATCCCAGATTGGAGGAAGGAACACCAAGGATCTTTTGATGTGACAGACAAGGCATTAAGTGCAATTGATCATGTTTATAGTAGCAAAACGAAAAGTAAAACTAAGATCTTATTCACAATAAAAAAAACTGCTGATACTCAGTGTAGTGGGAGCACAGACTTCCCTGAAATAGCTGCATTATTAGGACAAAGAATATCTTAACATTGTTCTTATTTATTGATATTTATATTCATTCTTATTAATTTGTTCAGCCATAGAGAATATACTCAACAATGCTGCAATATGCTGTCTTTTTTTCTAAATGTTAAAACCACAATTTCAACACTATTTCCTCTTCCTCTTGGCTTGAGCAGTGAAGGATAAAGTCCAGAACCCAAATCCCTTAGCTGAGGATTTTCTGTGCTTGATCATAGATAATTAAGTCTTTTTCTTTTTAGTGTTTTGAGGAAAAAAAAATATTTGAAGGAGCAAAATAAATTTCCATAGTGTAATAACACAATATAGGAAGTTCAGAATGTATACGCAGGAGCATCTGTATGGGTTCTGTGAATTTCAGGGCATGGTTGCTCTTCTTTGCCAAATGCAAAATGTACTAAGTTAGCTCATTTTACATTATAATAATGCTAATTCTCTGCCAAGAGGAGCAGTTAAAAGCATGCCCACGAACATCTATCCAACTTTTGCTGATTCAGAAAAACTGGTTAGCCAGTAGTTGTTCATTCAGGCGTCAGATCCCTTACATCTCTACTGCTCCCTGATGCACATGTTCTGCTAATTAACGAGTCTTGAGGCCAAGAAGTGACTACTTAAATTTATGACAGCTGAAAAAAAAAACCAAAACCAAAAGCTGTTACTTGATTTGAGACTTCCTTAATAAAAGCTCTAACTATATTTAAATATACTGCCAAGAAACCAAGTAACTTGCTCTAAGTTTGGGAGTTAACAGCACTTAGGAACACACTACTGAGGAACTGTATTGTAAATTAAAGGCCATTATCCCAGCAAATAAACAAAATATGCTTAGAAATGCATTTTTCTTCAAAGTCAATGATCCAGTATTTGTACATTTACGTGCTAATTTGCCAAATCAGAGTGTAAAATGGCTATCCCAGTAGTTTATATGTACTAGTGAGAGCCTGTTGTGCCTGAATTTCTCAAAACATTCTTCAAATTTACAACCTGTTTATAAATACAGTTAGATTCTGACCTGGAGAGAGTAAAATATAACAGCAGCCAGCCCAATCCAGCTGTGCAGACTGTACATGTTAGGAATGTTCTTGGCATTGTGGTATTCAAACACAGCTACCATAGAAACAATTGCAAGACTCATAGCTATGGTATTTAATCCAGCATGTATGAACTTCATGAGGAGTTTGCTGCACTTCCAGGTCCAGGGCAATCTGTACACAATAATAGCTGAAGAAAGAAGAGAAACAAGGTTTTATGCCTTATAGGATAACTTCTCTCAGATGTTAATAATTATGCATAATTCACATAGTTACATTGTAAACTACAGCAAAATCCAACCTTTAATCTTCTATGAAAGTCTATTAAAAGGCTTTTTCTCATACACTTAGCATGGCATATTCTGAATACACAACTGAGACTTAAATATAGCTTTTAGGGGACCTTTTCGTAATTAAAAACAATCCCACAAACTTAAGTGTGTTTCAAAAAAACCCCAGTAAATAACTTGGTGTCGTGTTTTCCTCAGTCATTGAATTGCTCTAACAGGGATTTGGCATAGGATTTTGGTTTTTCTGCTTCTAGTCAGATTGGAGTAATATAGCCTGATTCTTATATTGAGAAGATCACTTGTTGAGAAAGTGTGCAGGATTATTTTGTAATATTTATTCTCTTTGCCAACTTTGGATAATGCTGTTCTCTAATTACATAGATACTTATATGATGTCTATTACATTGATATCAATAGGACTACTTGGAATGGGAAAATGCTCTTTGGCATAAGGGAATCATAATCTGATTTAAGAGGCAAAAACATTTGACAAATACAAGTCTTCCACCACAGCTGGATGAATGTAGAGAAGTTTTGCCTATACTTGAATTAATAACTCCAGCAGACAGTGTTTTGTCCAGTCTGAAAAAACCAATAATATCCATTGATCTAATTCCAGATGGTCCATAAAAATTATTTAACCTAGAGCTGCTTCTTGACAAGTTTTCTCCAAGATCCCCACTGCCCCTATCCTGCCACAACTGTCCCCTGTCTGTCATATGACTCAGGTGCTTTCCACAGGGATCACAAACAGGCCAGATTAGATCACTGAAGCTCCAGGTACACCTGATTACAAACTAGGTAGTAATTCTGGATGTGTGACAGCACATAAGAATATTCAGATAACAGGGGACAAATGTGGACAACTGATAATTTGACCAATAAAGACTAATGCCCCCATCTATAATGTCTTGCCTGAGCAAAAAGTCTGAGCTCCATTCAGTGATTCATCACATCCCAATTTAAGGCTTCTGCTTAGGAAATTACATTGACAATATCATATATAATTAGCCATAGTAAAACAAAGGAATAATAATTTTTGTAGGTTTTTTTAAAAATTCCTGTTCCAAACATTAAGAAATAGGAAAGTATTACCTGATAAATGAAATGATGCCTTACTCATTCATTACTTCTCCATAACCCTTGCATTTTAGGCAAAAAGCATAGATTAAGGAAAATAAATAGAATATTCTCTCTGCATGTTCTGATGAATAGTAGTAATAAATGACAAATTCTTTCCAAATTCTGTTCACACTTTTTTTTAACTTGGATGCATTTCAATAAATACAGTACTACACTAAATTATTCACAAAGAAAACAGTTTACAAGTTAAATTTCCATACTATGAGCAGACTTTAAATCAATGTATGCTTTAAAATACTGTGTGAAAATATAATACTGGACTGAAAGTGTTCCTTAGAATATTTAATATATACAGCACTTAGGTTGTTCTTGGCTTTCTACTTTAAAAACTAACAGTAGTCAATCCTACAAAATCAGGAAGATAGAAACCTTGTTTTTAAGACAGTTTGACTGTCTTACAGCAATCTATGACACAAACATGATTCAGCACACCAAGCTTATCACCTCCAACAGTTCCCCAAAGTGACACTACATGATAATGTTAGAATCATAGAATCCTAGAATCACTAAGGTTAGAAAATACCTCTCAGATAATTGAGTTTGACCATTAACCTATCACTGCCACGTCCACACTAAACCGGGTCCTGAGCACCACATTTACATGTTTTTTGAAAGCTTCCAGGGACAGTAATTCCATCACTTTTCTGGGAAGCCGTTTCAATACCTGACCATCATTATAGTGAAAAAAAATTTGCAAGTATCCAACCTTAACCTCCCCTGGTGCAACTGGAGGCCTTTTCCTCTTATTCTATTGCTTGTTACTTGGTAGATGAGATCGATCTCCACTTGCTACAACCTCCCTTCAGGCAGTTGTAGAGAATGATAAGGTCCCCCCTGAGCCCCTTTTTCTCCAGACTAAACAACTCCAGCTCCCTCTGCTGCTCCTCATTAGTCTTGTGATCCACACCCTTCCCCAGCTTTGTTGCCTTTCTCTGGACCTCATTCACCTCAATGTCTGTCTTGTACTGAGGGGCCCAGAACTGGACACAGCAGTCAAGGTGTGACCTCACCAGTACCAGGTACAGGGGGAACAATCACTGTCCTGGTCCTGCTGGCCACACTATTTCTGATACAGGCCAGGATTCTGTTCCTTCTTGGCCACCTGGACACACACTGGCTCATCTTCAGCTGGCTGCCAGTAATATCCTGCATTAGACTATTATTAATCAACTTAATACTAATGATAATTACTTCTAATTTTGTAAAGCCGATGTGTCAAAAAGCCTCAATGTCCCATGAGCATGTTCCCAGTAAATCCTCCCTATCATATGTCCCACAGTATTGTCAGTAATTTATTCAAAGTGCAGCAGAGTACTGAACTCTGTATGAAGAAAACTTAACGAACATAGGTCCTGGTCTCAGTTTTCAGTCTTTGATCTCGGAGGGTCAAGTCAGGGCTAAAATTTCTATATAATATTTTTTTGTTGTCATCTAGCCGATTTACCTTCCAAAATCACTACCAAACTCCCTAGTCACTTGTCCACATATTCTCAGATCTCTCTTTGGGCCTTGAATTTTCTAAGCTGTTTCCCATAAATATTACGATAGAAAACCAAGGAATAATAGACTAATGGTTTGGCCAGTTGTTAACAATAGAGTTTGGTTTAATCATCTTTCTGTGTGGCTTTTGTGTGAAGTTACACATTGCAGCTTCAGCAGATTTGTTTATCACTGTGAAAAGACACAGTTCCATTTCTCCATCACCACGTCTATGTGCTTCTCCCTGCCTTTCTCATAACTGGTGCTTTTCTGACCTGCAGGAGGAAAGAAGACAATTTGGGGAACAAAGGGGAGAGAAGGAAGATTCACCTTCCAGTGGTACAAGCTCTTAAAAACTTACTCAGATGTGATATGTAATTTCATGTCAACATTAAAACAGCCCGGTTAAAAGCACATACACAGTTAGAATGTTTGGTGGTGATATGGTAAAGAAGCCTTATGAAGAACTTTCTCAAGGCAAAATTCTAGAGTTAGCTTCCTAGTATTTCTGGCATGTGCTTCACATGCTGTAGGGAAGTGTCATGGATTGCTTATGAGAGGCATTCCACCTTAGAAGGTACACAGAAAGGCTCTGTGTGTGCACTGCAGCTGCACTGTACAGCTCCTCACAGCTGTCAGAAAGGAATGTTTCTCTTCCCTCCTCCTGTTTCCTCTTCTGTTCCGTCTTGACTCATCCTGTTACTTACTTTTGGGAAGTTCTGAATGCCCACAAGATTCTTTGGAAATCACTTTAACACCAGAATGGAGAAATGCTGATTTATGATTTCAAAGGGACTCAACTAAGCTCGTCAAGAGAACAGCCTCTTCAAAAGTTGCCTGTGATGAGACCCTTACAGATCACCAGTAATTTGCCCTTCCAGTTCTTGAGAATTCTGCAGCCCCTTGGACGTTAGGAACTCCAGCATTTATCTGTTTTTCCTTTGAAGAAGTATTTTATGTTTGAAGCAAAAGCAATCACATGTCAGATAACTCAGAGCAAGCTTTATCTGTAATTTCAAGATGAAAGACTATCTCTACTTTAAAATAGATTTGCACTCCTTCTCCTTGCTCTTGTACATTGTCCATCATCTCCCTTCTCCCATCTGTGGTAGTTCAGAGACCCTTTGTGCAGGCCATTCAGCTTTCTATTTGAGAAAGAAATGTACTTGGGGTGGGTGTGGTATATTTGATAATTTTCTCCTAGTTGAGTTAATTCAGTTTATGCATCTGACAGTGGCCAGAGCTGGCACAAACAAATGGGTAGGAAGGTGAAGTCTGAGTCAGAAGAAAGCTGAAAGGGAGAAGTAGTCTACATCCTCATGTTTTAAGCCTGTTTAAAATCCAAATTATATTATATTTTTAAATCATATATGAGAGGAATATTAATTTTCCAAGCACCTTCCAAGATTTATAGTGGCACCCTACAACTGTATTGTATAGAGCTTACATATGACTCATAAGCAGCAGGAGCCTGATCTGAGGATGGGAGACAAAGACTACCCCACGCTGCTTGTTCTGACTCACTATTTATTGTATCTTCCACAACTGCAAAAGCCACCATGCTGCTCCTCAGTCTGCAACAGAGATTGTCACATCTCTGTAGAAAAAAAATGCTCTTTTATTAGGTGAGTAATTGGAAATTCTTAAAAATAATTCATACCACATTGTATCTTAATGGGTTTCTTAATTAGTTCTTTGGGAGAGAACCAAACATTATCATTTGCAGGTCAAACACAAACTGTGGTGCAAATACTCTGAAGCATGCCCTGAGTCTACAGTCACTGCAATGCTTGCACATGTAAATAAGACAGAATTCCCCATTTACTTATTTAACCCATTTTATCAGACTACTATTCATTCAAATTCTTCTTAAAACTCACTTTTTCCTCATGGTTTTTTCTTACTATTTTCCAAAATGTTGCTGTACTAACATACACAGAGTTTTATTGCCTATGTTTTTCCTACCTTAAGTCTAGGAAATCTTGTGGACAATTACTGTGCATTAACAGTATTTTGTCAGCTATAATTTACCCACAGATGCCAATCCACAAATAATAAGTATTAATATTAACATGCCTATAGCTTTTCCATTTGATTGACAAGATATATACAACACTTAGTAGGGCACATCTACATCCCAGTGTGCTCATTCTGTTATAGTCATCCCTTCTACTTCCTACAGACCTACAATACAACATTTCCATCCTTTGTATAGACTAACAAAATCAAGAAACAATTGGTTTAGTTATTATTTAAAATCCTCTACACAAATTTAACCAAGTTTTTTTAGCTACACCTTTCTACTTTCAACTACCAGAAGTCAAAAGATTTATTTTTCTTGTATGTGTCCAAAGACGTATCTGATGTCCCAGTCTCATCCAAATTGCTTTGAATTCAGTGGCAGACTTCTGTCAGCCAAATTTGAATCAGATTCACGGTGGTATCTTATCTGTTGATATTTCATCTGATTTACTACAATACTCCTTCAGGCCCCAACTTTGCTTTTCCTATTATGTAATAGGATTTCTTCCCTAAATGATGCTCTATTATTAGTGAATTCCTTGTACGTGTGTGGTTTCTTAGCTATGGTAAACATCCAATTACTTTACATATATCCTTACCTATACAGGGCTTGAGGCAACCCCTTTTCTCTGTGACATGGGGAAAAAACTGAGTTTCAGAGGAAAATAAATACAAAATACATAGGAAAAAGCTGCAGAAAACCTCTACCTATTTTCCTCAAAAGTTCTATGCTTATATAAAAAACCAACAGGTTGAGCACATTAAGTAGTATAGAACTTGGTGAAGTCAACAGGTGGTTTTCATTGCTTATTTATAGCCTGAAATTACACTTCCTATTGAGCAATAATATGTAAAACAACTTCAAAAATATGGTTTATTGCTCAATAGTAGTTTGCAACTTGAAACCACAAAAAGGCTCTGAACAGCCCCACTCCCACTGAAAAACAAAAATTTACAGTGTATGCTCAAATCACAACATTCCCTTCATAGCCAGAACTAGACAGCCTTCGGCATCTTCCAGCCTTTTGACTGGTTGGAAGTGTAATGGGAAAATGTTAGTCCACGGCTGAACGCTATGAAATCCAAAGTTCATACACTCTAAAAAAAAAAAACCACCCCAACAAAAAACCCTAAAACAGCAAAAAAAAGAAAGAAAAAAAAAGAGACACAACCCTGCATCTTAATAATTGTATGTTATTTAAGCAACAGAATAAATGATTAATTTAAGAGATATACTTCAAAAACAAGTAATGCTAAGTCTAGGCTGAAGAACTGCATTTTAATAGTGCTTATGGTGCTACATTTTCTCTGGCAAAAACCCCGTTCCTGGATCAAGCTTCTGTGGTACTGAACTTTCTCCTCTTGGGACGTGGAAAAGATCCAAAAGAGAAACTTTCCTCGGGCAGCATTTCTGGCATTTCGACTTGCATAAATTCAAGCTGCCTAGGAAAAACACACCTCACAAACATTACTCAAAGTGCACGGCAATCCCCGGGCCAAGATAAACAAGTGCTTGCAGAAAAAAACCCCAAAACAACCCAAACCCCATATGCAGCAATTCCGGCTCATTACAAGGGACTCTTTGTCCCTTCTCCGGGAGTGCTGGCTTCCCTAAACCGCGGAGCGACTGCTACGCTCCCGCTGTCACCCGCTACCGCCCTCGGGCCGCCCCGGCGGCTCCGCCCGGAGCCTCCCGCGCCCCGGCCCCAGGCAGCCCCGGCTCTCCCGCAGCTCCGCGCCGACGCACCGATGCCCTGGATGAAGACGAAGCCCGTGATGATGAGGACGGGGTGCCAATTGAATTCCCCCGCGCTGCCGTCCCAGCTCAGCCCCTCGCGGTAGTGGAAGACCCAGACGAGGGAGAGGATGACCGACACGAAGCCGACCAGCAGCGTCGACGCCAGCAGCGCCAAGAATCGCCCGTAGTCCTCCATCTTCGGAGCCCCGTGAGCGGCAGCGAGCGCCGCGAAGGAGGGGCGAGCTGGCGACCGGGCGGGGTCGGGCTCGGGCTCAGGCCGGGCGGGGACCGGACGGGACGGACACAGGGGGCGGGAGTAGGACGGCACTCCGCGCCCCTCCACGCTCGGAGCGTCCCGTCGCATTCAGAACTCCGCCTTAGAAAAGAATTTTCTGTGTCAGCCTGAGCCGTGCCATGGTGGCAGGCCCAATGCGCTTCCCCCGGCAGCCGAGGAAGGGGGCCGATGGTCGCGGGTTTTGTGCGAGAGGCTGTTGTGGAGGTTTGGTAGTTCACAGAGCTGCCATAAAGATAAGCCACCGCAGTCATAAGCACTTACAGATAACGCAGGAGCGCTGCTGTGAGGAAGAGCGCATACAGAAAATGCAGAGAAGGAGGAGCGTGCTTAAGGACACTGATGTACTGTACTTAGAGCATAGTCTTGCCATCATGATCACCCCCTTCCCACTGGATTCATTGAGTGCTGCAAATGTAGAACAGATACTAATCAGCTTCATATGTGGAGTCTGGCCTAAGTATGCAGGAGGATGTGGACGTTGTTCTATTGAATAGCACAAATATGTCAAATACCCACTAGCAAAAAACGGGAGCACACAAAACTTTGACGAGTCCAATAGGTATGGAAGGCCCCATTGCAGGGAAGTTAGAGAGGAAAATGGAAAGAAATAAAACAGAATTGCAAAAGAGACAATAGGTAACCTGCCAAAAATATAACAAGATAGATTAGACCAGTTTGGTCAAATCATGTATTCAGCAGTTACCTTTTGTTTTGGTGTAGAACATTCAGCTGGCTCTGAAGCTTATCAAATGTAATAGGGGGATATTCCCAAACATATATTCATCATCACTTTTCTGGTATTTGATTAGCTTACTTTTAAAATATATATAATGTTGAAATACATATGGATTAGAAGTTCATTAAATGATTGAGAGAAAAAAATACTATTTACTCTGGCTAGCATTTGAGCTCTGGTATCTCACACTTAAGTTGAGGCCTAGAAAATAAAAGGAAGCAGTTTTATGAAACTTAAAATAGTTTCAGTAGAATACTGCCAATTCAAACACCGTACTTACTAAAGTGTTGGAAGTATCTACATAGAGACATGAAAACCAAGACAGATTGGAGTGGGATGCAAATATATTTCTTCATTATTGTTTTTAATCTCCTAAAAATAGATGCTGACGTTTTAAAGAAAAGCTTGACTTGAGCATCACTTTATGTATAAAAATATTTCGCTTTCATTTGCATGGATTTGGAGTGACCTGCCTTCAGGATTTAACTGGTTGCTCATTCTACTCACAATGGTAACTAGAACACTGATATTGTTAAATTTCACAAGTCACAGCGTCTAAGAGAAGATCTGAGCCCTGAATGTTCCAATGAATGCACTCATGCATAAACTTGCAAGGGTGCCAGATTGTCGTTGGCTTATGAGGCACTCAGATCATCTCAATATTATGGTCATAAATTACTAAGTTTTCTGTGGATTCTTAAATGAAAGATTTTTGTGCAAACCAGCATATAATAAAGCCGTCGATCTGTCTACTTATGCACAAAAAGTATTACATGGGTTAAACAGAATAGTGTTTATACATGATCAATTTTTACATGTAAAAATATCTTTTCCTCTAATTCTCTGGAGTCCTTTATTCATTGTCTTTTAAATAATCTTATGATCTTTAATATATTTAAAAAATTTTACTATTTCGTTAAAGAGTATTGTAAAACCTTCAGATTTATATCAAAATGTTACAGATTGCAAAGCATCAGTTTCATGGTGCTTATCAGTTCCATATAGGGAATTTAAAAATTTTTACATGAAATTCCAAAAAAGGATTCACAGACCCCAAAATGTGTCCATTCTTTCCAGTTATATGGGGTGGTATAATAAAATTACATTTGTCTCTGTAAAGCCTAAAAACTTACATAATTATTTATTTTAATTTATCTCCTATGAACCTAAATCTCCCAATTGCAAAATGCTTCCACTTCCACTGATTTCAACAAGCATTGATTAGATCTAGTACCCCAACAGTCACATTTAGGAATCTTCTACTCAAGTGGATGTTACTTAGCCTAAAACTATACCTTTCGGAAGACTCATGAATTCCTATAGCTCTAACTAGTTTACTCTGTTAAAGCAGCAAATAAAAAAAGCAGACACAAAATTTTACTGAACTGAAAATGAAGCCTAGTTTTACCAAGTAATGATTAACAATTTTTTTAAAGAAATAGAATTTATGAAATTCTAAAGCTTAGAGATTGTTAAATAAACCAAAACAGAACAAAGGCCAAAATAAATTGTTAGACTAAGTGAAATGCTCTTTCTGGAACATCTGTAATGCAGAAGACATTTCAGGCAGCATCATTAGTAACTCTGGCCTGTATTTCTCCATGTTTCCTGTTCTTCCACCTCTTCTTGCCCACCTGGTGCAAATGTCAGATTGGTACAAAAGCAGAAGCAATCCTTAGAACAGCTATGATGTCCAAGTGGATTTCATGTTTACTTGGGGATGGGAACTCAACATGATACAGCTGACTGCTGAGGGCTGCATGACACACTTGTTTGGAAAATAAACCCCCACTGACATAAAAATGAAACTATCCTGTATGGGGCTTTCAAGTCTCTTGGATCAATGAACACCTGCTTTTGTTAACCATTACTGTGGGTAGGTTCTACAGCAGTTCATAATCTCTATTCTTTCCCAGAGCCTCTGTCTCCTAGAGACAATGATATTTTTCCAGTATATTACCAACTCTGTGTGTGTTCCCTCCTAGCAGTTCTGTTGGGACATGATCTAACATGCACTTCTTACTTTGGGTTGCTGCATTGTCAGATGTAGGATAGCTGTGACTTCAGACCCGGAAGAACCTACAAAGTAGACAGACAAAATAAGACCTACAAAACAGACAAAGATACACAGATTATTTTGAAGAGGCAGCATTGGATTCCTGCCAGTATTGCACATGCGGTACTTGGCAACTGCTGTCATCATTGCTGCGCCATTCACATATTTTGAGAGCTGTAGCCTAAAAGTAAGTGTACATAAACACCTAAGCAACATACCATGCCACTACAGGCCATTATTTTGTGCTTCTGATTAACTTCTTAAATACAGGAAGTGTTTCTAGTTTCCAGTGACCAATAACTGACTTGTCAGAGCTGTACTTAGAATAAGATTAGAGTCTCTTTTACCAACAAAAACTTTATCTCTGTTTTTCCATGCTGGACAGGTCATTTAAGATCTAAGTCTTAGACCTGGATATTCCAGACAAGTTACAGTATCTCTTAAAGCATTTGGATGAGTTTTTCAGAAGCCTGAAAGCTGCTCATTTTGTAAGCAAACAAAATTGCTGAGATTGTCCAGTCAGCTTTATTCTGGCAGCTAATTTAACTGACTGTTGTGGAAGCTTTAGAAAATACCCCTGTAGAAGCTCTCTTACCAGGAGTAATACAGACAAAGGAGTTCAAGTAGTTAGTGTTTGAATGGCACAAACAAACCAGAATGATCCTTTTACTCTTTTTGATGCTGAGACTTTCCATGCCTAAGCAACAGAACCATTTGACCTTTGCTATTGAGAACATCACTAATTCGTCTTTGCAAATTGCAAACTGTGGCTATGGAACAAGATTCTTCCAATAAATTATTTTTACTTATTCTCCACCCTCGAAAGAACTTTTGCTGAGATAAAATAAGGCACATAGAGCAGATTTAGTCCAAAATGTTATACTGGTTATAGGCCAGTCATTGTTACCTGTGCAATGAAACTCTTTATTGATCTTCAATCCATAAATATTTTGCTTCTGTGAGTTGTAGAATGTTTCCTAACAATTAAAGTATTTTGTAGAAGTTTTTCAAAGTTGTGGAACTGTGAGGCAATAGTTGGAATTGCCAAAGCAAGATTATAAAGTTTTACTGCTTTCAGTTTTTATTTGGCTTTTGCTTTCTTATTTTCCCTACCACTCACCTTGCCAGTGAGTATGTACTCAAATGACACAAGAAAGGCAGGATGTACACTCTTTTTACGCTCAAAGCAAATCTTATCAAGAGAAGCCAGTCCTTCATATCTTTTAAATTTCTGGGCTGGGAAATTCCACCTGGGCCTCTAAACAGCTATATTTATCAAATACAAATAAAGGGCTAGCACTTTTGGGATCCCATTTCTGCTTCTCTGTCCTGAGCTGATCATTGACATGTCATGGTGAAGTGGAAAATAAAACGTGGTTTTGTTGAAGTAGAAATGCTGGAAGTATGCTGCTTTGGTCCACAAAACAAAATGTTCCTAAGGCAGTCATAAAATCAAGCCAGCTTTCAGGCAGTACAAAGAAGGGGCAGTGGCATTATAAAGGGCTAAAATACGAAGAGCACGATGTCAGCATTCAGGAGTTTCCTAGATTTCCATTGCCCCAGAGCATGGAAATGTGTGCAATCCTCCTGCAAACTGCATGTTAGAGGCAGGCAACATCTGAAGTTGAGACTGACAACAGATACAGAAGATAATAAGGAATACTGCCAGTATATGAGTCTGAATATGAAACATTCCAATAAATACGTTAACAGAATAATTTTCCTGTCTGTCTTCTGGCAAGCAGCTGTTCCTGGGGACTGTCTAGAGAGCTGGCAAGCCTATCATGTGGAATGCATTGCTTCTCCTGCAGCATTCAAGTAAGCCAGAGTTCTTGAGTCACTTTGTGACTGAAGTACTTCCAGTGAATTTTAGCTTCCCCTACCATGTTTTCTTTTTTCTTCCTGAGAAGAATGTGCACTTACTCTTCCCTAAAAATATAATGTTCTCAACAAGACAGTATTCCTTCTCCACTCAGGCAGGAATAAGGCATTTATACTCCCAGTTACTAAATGAGTAACTAAGCTATGCTAAGCGGTTCTTAACAATCACATTATTGTAACTCTTCACTTTGCTAGGATACCTAGTTAATTTTCTTTTAAAAAAAATCAAACCAAAAAAACCAATCGACCTATTTTTGCAGTTGTTAATCTTTTATTAGCCAAAGCAAGTACTTTAACTACTTTATTCAATCTATGAATATTTGAATGCACTGACATAAAATTCTTTTCTATATTCTTTCAGAATACAAGTATATAATAACCTGAAGATTTTTGTAATCATTTTTTAATTTCAGTAAAGCAGAAATAAATACTAAAGTTATAGTTGTATAAATGCCAAGTCTAGCAACCGGAGAGCTTCAAGTGGTCCTCTCTGAATTGTTGATAGAATTCAGTTATTATTGGTGAGGCATTGTTACATACATATCAGGTCAAGTCCAGAAAAAATAAACTCTTTAAAGGTTTTGTAATGTTGCAATACTTGGCAGTTAGAAAAGAACTTAGTTGCTGTTCTATATATTGTTCTATGGTTCAGTCTTAGAAAACCAGTTCTACTACTTCCCCTTTTTTGCGCTTATCATTTATGTTTTGTTCATTCTGGAAACAGCAGAAAGCTTGTATCAAACAACCTTAAGTGAAATCCAACATGAATTTACTAGTCCATGACTTTTTAATTACTAGACCAATATTTTGCTTTTTGCAGCAGAGACCTTGCTTTAAGCAGCAAACAGCAGTTCCTCACAACTGTGCTTTCACAAAGCACTCAGCCTACATGCCACCCTACATGGGTGTCCTTTCTAGCAGGTATTCCTATTAACAATCTTCATTATAACTGGGAACCAAATTAATTTATTAGCTGTTCCATCTTGTGGGATAGCTGTTACAGTTCCATAAGGTAAAAAGCATTCCTGCTGATGAGTTTTTGGCAATCTTCAGTTACTGTTAAGTAATAGAAATGGTATTTTTCTCAATAACAAGAGAAAATAAAAGACAAAATGAGAATAAAATGAGAAGGAAACTGCTGTTAAAGTAACTGGACATAGCCAGGGAAAAAAAAAAAAGAATAAAGAAACATTTATCCACACTGAAAATGCAGAAAGTTTGGGTGATGTTACCTAATTGAGAATGCTGGCAAAAGTGACTAAGATCCCTTCAACTTTATGTTTGAAACATGCATTTGAGAGTCTTTCCTTACATTACCAGTTCACTTATACATGTACATCTCTCTACATATGTATATATAATTTTTCCTTGGGCATCTAGTGCTAGTGAAAATAATGGAAGCATAGGCCATAAGCCTTTCAGGTTTGATCTTTCAAAGGATGCACTTGAAACTGCATTTGATGTAATTAATTGAGGCTTCATCTGCATACTCTGGAAGCCATGGCATGAGTGCTAAGCACCCCCTGAAAATCACAGGAAGCAAGGGTACTCACACTTTGACACTAATAGTTCCTTAGTCTGATTTTTGTAAAATAAACACTTATCAGTAAATGGGTTTCCTGATCATAAGGGAGCTAGGCACTGCCTATGAGAAGTGACAAAAATTTTTGTCTTCTCTTACTCTAATTAATCTCATGCATTAATTCACATTTAATATCAATTTGACACTACAGAATAGTACACCCCTGCCAGCAACAGTGACTAAAAATGCTTGCATGTAACATCTCCTGGTGAAATAAAGTACTATCTTTTTTTTCTGGTGGATGAGTTTTGTTTAGAAATTTAACTTGAAGTAAAAGCGGTTGAGTCAGGTGGGCTTCCACTAAGCATGCAGGTTTTGTATTTCGTTTAGATAGTTATTTTAAACAGTGTAAAAACTACTGGTTTGTAGTCAGCATTTTCCTCCCATTTAAACACATTCATTTTTAGAATTTTCTGTGTCTCTGCAAAGGTACAGAAGGCAACTCACAGCTTGAAAAGCACAAAGCATAAACATTTAATGATTCTGCTTCTTTAGCATGTTCCAGGCTGTAAATAGGGTGCCTAGACACTCAGAAATTTTCAGGGCTAGTCATTTAATAAATGAAGTTTAAATGTCTTTCTCTGGGAGGAATTTCTTCAAAAAGCCAAACAGCAATGAGCATAAAATTTATCTTAACTATCTGCTTAAAAGTTGAGTCTTCTGTCTTAAGAGCACAGGTTCATATTAGTTTTTACCTACATATATTTCTTAAATAGTTACTTAAAACATAGCAGGTAATGGACAGGTGTTCTTTCCTGGACCCAAAGTGAAAACTTAGGGATGACAGGGTGGAAGGTGGCTGTTGCTGCTGCCCTTTATTTCTACTGTTGTTTCATTATCTTCTTAAATGTCCCTTTTGTGTTGTTTTTTCTTCTCACAATTGTAATTCACTTTTTCTTTTGCATTGCACTTTCTTTAAAAACTCACAATAGAAAATTTTTATCATTCTTCTAGAGCTCGTCTTTATTGTATCATGTAGAATGATCCACACTTAATTAGTAAAGCCTGGAGCAAAAACAAATATTTGCATTTAGAATAACCATGCTCATGATGACAGTGCTGGTAGTAAGTTCTGTTTTCATGAGCTATTCTCCTGAGCCCATCTTTGGCTTGCATTTGAAAACACTTTATCACCGTGAAGTCTAGAGCCTGTGTTTTGTTGTAGTGGGTGTTTTTTAATTTAAAATGAAAGCTTTCATTGTGCAGGTTCTGACTATACCACATAGCACTCCAATGTATCAGACAGACTGCACACAGTAAAAAGGGTGAACAGCTGGGAGCTTTGGCTCAGACTGAACAACTCCTGACCCTTAATAGGGGCACACAGAGAATTGCCGGGTTACATATATATATATATATATATAGTATCTATCTATCTATCTGTAAAAACTTAGAATAAGGCCTATTAAAAAGACAGTAAAATACATAATTTATTAATATTTCTCTTTAAACCAAAACATACACAACTAGAAAACCTGAGTGATTTTATTTCTCACACAAACCAAGAAAAAGGTTTTGTCTAAGTGGTTTAATGGCAACACTACAATTTTCATACTACATACAAAATTTATCCTAGATAGTTTTACATACTTTGATTAATTAACAGTTTGTATTAGAGTTGCATAGGTAAAACTATGTAAGACAGATCACAGCAGATGGTAGGTAAGTAAGTCTGCATCTTTCTCTGTGATGTTCAGTATTTCAATCCTACTGCTGAAGAAAAACAATAAATGCTGCATCTAGCATTAATGATGAACTGGTGAATACATGAAAAGCCATGATGAACTACAGGCAAGTGTACAGTGTCACAAAGAAAGAAACAAGACCTTATGTAGTAGTATAAAATGTTAAGATTAAATCCAACCAGAAAAACAGTAGTAGACTACTTCATATGTATGGAGTCCTTAAATAGCATCCAAAAGTCTCTGTAGCTGGTGTTTATGGCTTAAATATATACAAAAGTTCTCCCTCCTTTTTTTACAAAACACTTTCTGGTTTTTTTCATAGCATTAAGAATCATCATCTCTTGCAGTATCACAGACCATTTGGTAAACATAACAACTGAATCTCCTGTTAGGCTTCTGTTCTATATGTAATACGAGGTCTTTGTCAAAGTAAACTTCATGACTGTAAGTCTGAAATGAGAAAAAAAAATTGGATTGCAATCTCTATTTCCACAACTTGCTAATATCCATATAATTTTCACAAGGAACAAAAAATATTTAACACTGGTGAACTCCATGATCAGGCAGCAATTTTATGTGGATACACAGAGATCACTCTTCCAGATAAAGGACAGAATTTTAAAACTTTGAGAGGTTTCTCACATCCCTATTTTAGGAATCTAAGTTCAGACCATCCGATTTAAGATCACAAGTTGCCTATGCAGTCAATGATAAAAGAGGTGCAAGGGTGCTGAAAATTTCAGAACATCTAAACTGGATATCCACCTAAACTTGGACTGTATGAACAGCCCATTCCATCTTCCCAAATATATACACAGTGAGGTCCATGCTCCATTCTATGCATGAGTAGTTCAAGTTAAACTAGGGAGACTATTTACAAATTGTAAAGTTAATCTGATGTAACTAGCCACAGAGTGAGTATTTAAGTTGATAAATACTTCAGAAATACATTAAGGACAACCCTTAGCCCAACCAAAAAAACCCCCAACCAAATCAACCAACAACAAAAAAAATCACAATTTCAAATAATAGAGATTTTCAGGTAAATGAAAAAAACGTACTCTGATGGAGTACTTACAATTTTAGAGTTATTATTATTTTATACAAATCTCATCCCTTTGCACCACTACTTATATATCTGCTTGAAATCTGAACAAAAGTGGTACGTAAATGAGCATGGGGAAGAGACAGTGGGAACAAAAGACAAGAATTTTCCTCACCACATCCCAGGACTCCTTTAATGGAATACTCTTAAGTAGAATCCCATGTTCATTACAATGAAAGTCAAGGTGAGCTCTTCCATCAGCTCCTATCTGCGTAACTGCCACAGTGGATAATAAATCCAGTTCATCTTCATAGTCCACAATTTTGAATGTCTTAGGAAAAACAAAACCTCAAGTTTACAATTCAAACATAAATTCACATCTCACTCTACCTAAATGGCATAGCTTTTTTTTCTTTCAGGTGAAAGCAGAATTGGGAAAATTCTAGTTCTTAAGTCTTCCGGTCTGAAAGAAAACTTTGGAAGCCCAATACCCAACAGGCATTTTCCCCAACATGAGTTGTCAGGATATTTCAGAAAAATTCCTTAAGCAGGAGAAAAGAAAGTGATGTTCTGAAAAATACTAATGTGCAAGTACATGTATTTTATATGTAATATACAGGAAATAGAAAAGTACTACTTCTAATGTGGCCAAAGAAATATATTTAGGCTCCTGAAGCAGAGATGTTAAGAGACAGTGTAGCTTTAAACTATCACTGGTTTTGAGGGAATGGATACATTAGAGTAATTCCATTTACATGAATATTGGTATGTTCTGTTCAGATCTCTCTCTTGCTTCACAGGTTATATATCAGTGAAGAACTGAGACCAAAACGTGAAGATTGCGAACTATCTTAATTGCCTTTGTCTCACTGTGACATACTCTTTAAATTCAAGCCAGTCTTTTTCTTCCATAATGTAAAAACACTCACTGGAATCACAAGTAAAATGTAACCACAGGGAAAAAAAATTGTGTGCAATTATTTTTATCATGGTTAAAAGTGAATAGAAATAAACTGCAGACCCTTAAGGGTTATACTGGACTGTGCTGTATTTTTACTGTAGTAAAATCTATTCGAATCCTCAAGATAAAGAATAGGAGTGACTGCCAGAAACTGATGAATTTTACCTGTTGTGCTTATGTCAATTACTGATCCACCTCCAGACAGAGAGCTAAAAAGTATTTTTCATAACCCTTTAAGACTCAAGTGGTGTATTTATTCTCAAGACGCAGTTACTTAAAGGAAAACTCTTAAATACCTTATCCTGCAATCCAATCAAAGTAAGTAAGAGAGAAAAATAAAGTTTAGAGATACTACAAAAAAGACAAGAGGATCCTAAAGCAGAGGAAAAGAAAAATTTCTTTCATTTCATAAAATGCTTTGTAAGAAAAGTTCAAAGTAGATATTTAAATGGAGAAAAGAGTAATGTTATGTTACATTAACATATCTTTTCTGTGCCATTGAAGTCACACGGAGTTGTGGTATTGTGGGGCATAAGATCAGTTCTTGAAAGAAAGAGAAAATACAAAGCTCAAATGTCAATGAAGGAGGAAAGATGATAAACAGCATGTGAAGCAATCAGAAGAAGACAAAGAGAAGAGGAATAGAGAACTCAAAAGATATACACAGCTAATGGTTACACCCACTGCACCTGAAACAAGAAGGGCTTCTGGCTAGCTAAACACCAAAATAATGCATGAAGTGCTCTTACTGGATCAGTTACCTCTTGTTCTGGGTCATCATCCAGCAAGGTAAAACGCTTTTTCACCACTCGACCAGATGCTGTTACAGTAACACTGTTGTTCACCTTTGGAGAAACATAAAAAAGGGTCTCTAGACTTCAGAGCAATTTCGTTTCTACTGATTTGACGATGTATCTGTTTCATGTATTTTGCTTTCTGAGCTTGTTTTACTCGTAAGCTACACATAGCCCTGGTGCTGCTGTTTTCTTTGTAAGTTCATGAACTTGGTGACTTTAGTTGAGATATTATTGCTGTTGACTCATATTCAGAGTTGTCCCATTGAGGTGGCAAAGGTTCTCAGCTACCATAATTGTTTGAATAGAAGTGACTAGAACCAAGATGCCAGAATGAGAATTAAGACTGCTAAATCACAACCAATTTTTTCCTAAACTCTTACTTCCAGAAGATGGGGAAAGTTGCATCTTAAACCACCATGGCTGCTTCCACTGGGCTTCATTAACACCAGAAATATTAAAACATGGGTTATCAGTGTCTGAGTAGAAGTCAAAAGGAATAAGCACAGCACAGGCAGGATTAGAAATCAGATTTCTTTCTTCTTACTGTAACAGAAGTTATCTACACAACCCTCAAAAAGCAGTATGGCAAGTTATTAGATGACCTGGCATTTAGTTTTTGAATTCAGTGCAGGTTTTATTCTTGAGTTTATGTAGACTTTTAATACACAAACCTTTTTGTTGCAAAAGTTTAAAAATTAGTATCAGAGATTTGTAGGCATTTTACAGTATTCAAACTATAAAAACTTGCTTTTAGGTAAGACATAACTGTGTCTGCTGAATCAAAATGACAGTTCCAGGCACTACCTACAATTTTTTGCATGCATGCTCTTTAACTTTTTTGACATTAGATTGTCATTCTGTATCACAAAAGACTTCATTAAACAACTGAAGTCATCTAAGAGCTCAGTTCTACCGTAGTTTTAAATCATCCTCTCACAGCTGATTCCACCTTTCTGCACTCTTCTGATCCACTGATGATTCAGTCCTGTTCTGCTCTATTTCAGCAAAACAAGCAAGCAGGAAAGTACTCAGCTTTTCTGCCAGGTTATTATTCTGTTATTTTAGTGCACTGATTTGGCTCCCAAGGGTTTAGATGAATGAACTTGTCACAAGAGAGTGAAAGGTGTGCATGGCCAGGAAAAGAAACAGACATTTGGAAGCAATGTATTGTCTTTGTTGTCTTGTGAAGACTTACCCCTAAGTTGAGAGAGACTTGAAACATTTCTAGCATTTGTATGAGCAACTTACCTGAGCACCAGAGATGTACACAATTATCACTTCGTAGCACCTTCATTTGAAGGAAATTTATCACCATCTTTTAAGTATGTTTTATATTGATGATACATGGTTACACTGTACACCATAAAGAATGCTGAAAACTAAAGAAAAGACTGGAGTTTCAGAAATCTATCCTGAAAGTGTTACTGTTTTCAAGATTCTTTTTATACTGCTTAAAGTCCAATGAAGATAATGTCTTTCAATAAACCTTGAATAAAGCCCATAAAACACAGTGATTACTCACACAGGCAAACCCCCTGTGTATAGCTCAAAATCATACATTGTAATCTCAGACACTAAACTCACACAGTTTTCTCTGTTGGCTACAATCGTAAAATCTTCTGCAATCTCCATTTGATCTGCATGATTTTTAACTTCCTTAAGCTTTAAGACTCTACAAAAGAAACAGAAATTACAAAGTAAGTAATGTATTCTCATCTGCTTATTACAATATTTCTATATAATTTTTTACATCCAGTACATTAAAACATCATAAATAAATAAATAAAATGGATATTAATTATTTTTGCAATTCATGTTTATCAGTGAAATTTTAACACAGTGGTCCTTGAATATTTTTCGTATCAAAATCTAAACTGTGGCCTCTAGTGCCCACATTCATCACACAGAAATCTGCAGGTGTTTCTAGAAGAACTTCTGATTCTGCAAAATTAATAGATTTTACAATTTCTATAGTCTGAGTGTTTGGGCCTGCAAATTCTCAAACTACTGAATTTATGCAGTTATGCAACTTCTCCTCTAATGAAAAAGAGATTTGAGTAAAAAAGGCTCATACTTTATCAAATTTGGTCCCACGTGGATTATTCTACCTGACATATCTGGATGGAAATATATCCAGTCCGGTTCAAGTGAACAGCATTTCATATCCTGTATGCCATTTTTTGCCTGAAGAAGAAAAGGAAAGCTCAGAATATTAGTATTTTGAAAGTCTCACAGATCTAATTAAAGAGGAAATACTGAGCTCCTCACTATATACCTCTGGAGGTTTTCAAGTATTGCTCCTAATCATGACCAGAAAGGATGGCAATGGAACAATAATAAAAACAACAAATAATAAAAAGACTCAGTTCCAATTCTCAAGGTATTTGGTGGAGCAGTTTCAAGATTTTTAATATGCAATAAGCAATAACCTTGTACCTTAGGTATATATCATCCTATTTCTCCTGAAACTAAGCAAAATGAAGATTTAGCCTACACTGTGAAAACACTTCAACAATTCCAGCTGTTTGAGTATCCAAGACATGGGATGTGTCAAGACATGCGACAAACATTAGCACAAAGTTTGACTTGAGCTTCAGACCTCAGGCTTAGCCTCTTGTGCAAATTATTTGTGGAGCATATAAGCCTGGAATACCTTGTGATTTCAGCAATCAGATGCAAGCCGGTCAAAATCTTGGGATTTTGGGAGTGGCTTTCTGTTGCTAAATTGAGCTGACATCGATCATTCAAATTGCCAAATACATGAACCCACATAGAAAAAAACTGATGAGAAAGGATTCTACAAGTCCATTTGAATAAAAATTGATCTTCACCTACAGCTGTGAAACATCAGTTTTGAAAATAAGATAGGAGGGAAATAATTGATTTGATCAGGCAAGCAAAAGAGATAAGGACATTTACAGATGACACTTATTTAGTCAAGAAACTCTGAACAGGCCTAGAAGTTGCTTGAAATACAGAATGATCTTCAGGTCAATTCCAAAATAAAAGCTGAGATGGAGAGCTCACACAAAATAGTATTCATATGATGAATAGCACATAAACAAAAATAATTAGGATCAGATTAAACTAAGAAATTAAACCTTCTTAGGGAAAGAAAGGGATTAAACTGAGCAATCAAATCTTTTTAGGGAGACAGAAAAGGTACAAGTCAAAGATAAACTACAAACATTAGGGATATTTATCCTGCAATTTCTTAAAATAATTCTTCAGTCAGCATTTAATAGGCTGACTAGTCAGAAGTGCATTAGGATGTTACCATGCAAGGAAACAGGTAATGTGACTGGGCTGGGTCACAGTAGCTCTGACAGCTACTATTGTATCGGAATGAAAGAAATATGAGAAGCAGTACTAATTCAGAAGAAACTATTTTACACAGGACTCTGTGGGAAAGCTGATTTGATATTGGGGTGATCCCTGTGAAAGCACTACACTGGTAAACAAAGGTATTATTACCTACTCAGAATAAGAGATGAAGACAAACATAATACACATTAATTTCAGAGAAGCTGCTTTCTGAATATATTACCAAAGCATTGTCTTTCAGAGAACAAATATGGAAGACTCCTTTATGTTTTTTCTTGTTAGGTGTGATGATATAATGCCAAGGGTAACCTCCAATTTGAAATGCATTCTCCAGAGAAGATGCTTCAAATAGCAAAGGTGGGGTATCTGCAAATATTCGGTAATGTTAACACCATTAGTAGCAGAACAGTCACCATTCCATTGATCCTTACAATTCTAAATTCCAATAAAGCTACTACTTCTTCAGAACTTTTGAAGATTAGTGGAAACACACTGGCTGTGAAATTTTTCCCAGCGCCAGCTATGCTACCTCACCGAGCATCCACGTGCACATATGCAGTTCCCTCTGGAGGGTTACTGCCTTCTCAGATCTTGATGCTGAGCTACTCTTCTAGTACCTTTGACTTATGAGCAAAGACACAGCAAATAATTAAAATTATTCCAGCTCATCTGGTTGAGAAAGGATGTACACATGAACAGATCAAAGACCATACTAAAATGGTCACTATTCTCTTGGGAAAAACAGTGATAAATATCTGGAAACAGCAAGCAGCAATCTCATATAACAGAATTAAATGCAGAAAGATAGAATGTTCAGATTCTGCTTTCTCTTTTTGTGTAATACAACAAAATAGTGTGGACCACAATGGGTGCAATCTGTAGCTGAGTTCATAAAAATCAATCAAAATATAGAAATTTTTGCAATTAATGGAAAAAGATATCCAGTTTTCCTTTCAGTTCAGTTGCGATAAATTATAGAGATGTACTAGGCCATTCTTACATCCTGTTTACTAAATGAGAGGCATCTTTGAATGAAATGGACTGCACAGAACTTTCTGCCAACTAGCTAAATTAAAGCAATTTCTACAGCTGCTATAACTGAATCAATTTTAGACTGAAGATCAGCTCTTTCTAACAGTACAGAGAAAAGCCTGGGAAAAAATTGACAAAATGTGAAAAAATCTGCAATTACAAGGGGAATTTAATCAGACAAAATATAAAACCCCAAACTGAATTAGTGCAAGGAGAACAAGGTTCTTATCTGGACTTTTTGTCCCAAAGGACTTAGCCAAATTTTGACTTGTTCTTATCCTGCTTAGTCTAGATAATTATCCTAGCTGCCAGTGGTGCTGTCACATGACATCAGATATTATGTTTATGGAGGGCTTCTCTCCTCTTCCTTTGTTCATGTTTCCATCAACTTAGCCATTTAGATTGAATGGAATTAGTTCACTGCCAATGGAAATGAAGTCTTTCCTAAGCTGGAAAGTGGCTGTGTTCTATTTGCATTTTGGAGTGACATACAGGAAATGGGAGATTCTGCGCAGGATACAACAAAATATAGGTTATAAAAACTCATGCATCTGCTGGAAATGTAGAGAATGTTGAAGATGGAAGCATAAGCAAAGGACCTGCTGATACTAAAATCAGTCAGAAAATGAAAAATGAGTTAAGGAAGTTTGGTAACTTTTTACCCAAACAACTTTTTAAATAAAGCATATATATCAAGATCTCTTAAAAATTCTGGCAGATGGACTAAATGATACAATTAAATATATGTCAATACTCTATCAATACTGAGTAGTAGAGGCTGCTTATACAATTTGCCTTTCCTTTTATGTTCATTTGGCAAAGATTTGCAAGATCATAGCCACCTAAACCACTGTGATGATGAGATTCTGCTGCCTCAACTCCCTCTTTCCTGCTGTCACTTGCTCTTATGGCTTAACACCTCCTGTTTTATTGTTTGCAAGTCCTTTCTCAAGTCTTGCCAGTTTTCAATCTCCGGTTGAGCTTCTTTGTTCACTTACTTTAAACTCTGCAGACTCATCTAAACAAAGCTGTCCTGGCAGCACTAACAAGTGTTTGTTCTAGATGCAAATAAAATCAAAGAAACAACAAGAAGAGGTTTCTACAAAGTATCCTTCTCCTCGCTTTTTTTCTGAAATTACTGTATCATCTAACAATAAAACTAACTTAAAACTGTAGTTTGAATTAAGTTCTGGACCATTCAGAAAATCACACACTGTGACCAAAATCAATTCCTCATGAGTTAAGAGTCGTAGCATGGTACATAGTAACCTGTAAGTTTTGATCTCTATACGCTTCCTTTTGGGTACCTCACACCATAAAACCAGTACTGTAATAATGGCCATCCCTTCAGGCAATTTCTGTAGGGAGGCTAGGACTAAGTAAGAAGGAAAGCTACACACAGTAAAATTATAGTAAATACGACCCTGCACTCTGAAAGTGTTAAGATCTTACTCACTGAAGCATTTGGCCATCTCATTCTTGAAAGAACACCACTCAGAAACCACAGGAATGCAACTATTCCCAAAGAGCACCCATGAGGAATGTATGTCATGGGTTCAAAACTTCCTAACCACAAATTCCTGAATATGATTAAAAATCAAAAATGTTTTCTCCAGTACACTGGTTTTAAATCTCAAAACTAAAAACTACAATGATCTATAAGCCATGAGATCAAATCTCCCAATTAAAGTTCCCACAGCATGTTTTCCACAGGTCCCTAATAGTAAATGGTGGTTTCACAGATTGAGATGGAGAGAAAAATGGGGCAAGATTTCCCTTTGCAAAAACTGAGACATCAAATATAGCAGCCTATTACTTTGTTTTGATAAAACATTGCATTATAACTTCACTATGTAAATCTGTGTTTTATCTTTGTGTACTCCCTTGCCTTTATATAAATCTGGATTGATTTTCTCTTATTATCTGACACTCTGAAAACAAAGACCAAAAGCATTTTTATGTGGACAATTACCCGTAAAAAACATTTAATACAGAAACATTCAAAATTAAATAAATAAATGCATGCATTCTTTGATATTCGTGAAACCAACTTTCAAATTTTTTCTTTAGATGCCTCAAGTGTGAGCTTGTGAGAACGTATTTTTAAAGTGAGAAAAGAAATTTCAAAGAAAGTCACAGGCTTTGGTCATTCATTAAGATTCTTAGCACCACATTGTACCACTAGAAGCCACTGATTGGTTTTAGAGAAAAAGGTCATTACATAACGCAGAACATTTGTAAGTTAATGATTTGAGGCACTGGAATTGTTTCTCTTCTCAGGAATTCATTTTACTGAAACTGGCACACTTCTGCCAACCTAGAATATCAAAATGCAAGTCAGACAAATTGTATTCAGTCTCTTTGAATTTCCTCTGCAAGTCACATTAAATGTTCTCACATCTTTGCTTACATACCATATACTGTTTCTGCGTGCCACTAACAGCTATCCTAGTCCTTCCTCTTTCTCAGGAGCAGTTGTGTCTCAGAAATAAAGAACGAGGTTTCCATTTCATGCATTGCTTATAAAGTTTTTCAGGCAGCTTAGTTGCTCTAATAGTTTTCTTGATGTGTCCTATATAATTATTATTGCAATTAGAAGTAAAGCAAAGCACACTTTACTATAATGTAAATCCAGAAATACAGCTACAGCACAATATGAGCACAGTAATTTTAATATTTTTCCTAGTGTGAAATAACTCATAATTAATCCATAAAAGCCACCAGTCAAGCCAATACAAAGATCATAATTACCTGTTATTTTAATGTTACATGGAAGACCAAATGGATACTTTCCTACAACTCCCACCTGACCATTCCAGTTGAATTCTTGTCCCAAATCAAATGGTTGTTCCATGAACTAAAATAACACAGAACAATTTAGCTTTACGGATGCATATTTACTTGCTGTTTAGTTTTACTGCTCTATTACTACTGCATTTTTATCATGTTAGATACTGCTTGAGGTCTTATTTTTGAATTAATGTTTGATTTTTGATTGGAAGGATATAAACTCACAAGTCTCACTGAAGTTCTGTTTGAGATAAAACTTCCCCATGCCCACCAGTTTCTAGCCTTAATCATCTGTAACTACAGAGTAGGCGTGTAAAGAGGAGCGCATCTACTCTGACATTTACATAACTCCTCAGAAGCGCCTGTCTGACCCTGTATCTCTTGGTTTGCCACCTGTGCCTGTTGTGAGTAATTTTTATGATAGTGTGTCCATTCTTATCTTCTGACTGTAAACAGATTGAGGCATGAACCTATCCTTTGACACATGTACTTATGTACATGAATATTTACAACTTGTTACCCAAAAATAGCATGGACTATATGAAAACTGTTTCATTACCTGTTCCAAAATGGCCTTGAAGTTATAGAGTCTGACCAGACCCATGCTATACATTACAATCAGGATTCCATTAGAAACAGCAACATCTGTCACACTATTACCAAAAATCTGGAATAAAATGAAGCAAAAAATATTCTATTAGAGAAGAAATAATTAAGAGAAAACACAAATAACTGACATTATGTCCTTCATTTTGCAATCACTTTTTTTTTTATTCTGACCAAACTCTATGATCCGTGTTTAAGTTCATGAAGCTTCCTGTAATTCATCTGTTCTGCTGTGTTTCTTTAATCTTTTGCACTGCAGTAACACCTGAGGTTAGATTAGTCATATTATGCAAGCAGATTCTAATCAATTCTCAGTATATCTTCATATCATGCTACCCAGTTATTATCATACATGAATAGATTATATTATTCAGCATCCCACAGGAATGTTAGCAAAACTAGCAACTCAATCTAAAAGTCCTGATTTCAGATCTTCTGTTCTTTCTTCATCACCAGGGTAAAATACTAGTCTAATCACAACTCTGACTGCATACAGCTGTACTAAAACTACATTATCCAGCTGTCACAAAGTACAGAATTCTCACTGAATCCAAATTAAGACATATACATGAGAAGCTGACTAATGCTTTTTAATAATTATGCACTATTCATTTGCGCCACTACTTAACACATCACTGAGCAAACCCCACAAACTAGTTCTTAATATTTAATTAATAACAACATGTGAAGTTCATAGTTTTTTTTAAATAGATATGCTTGGAAATATAGTTTTCTTTAATCTGACTCACTATGTAAAAAAGCAATTAAACCAGTTAAAACACACTTAAAAATAATTAAAAAATGAAGAAACCCAGAAATTTTAAGACACCTACATCTTAACACTACCAGCAATTTTGTGATCTGTTTTGTTCTGAAAGATATTGTCACTCCTGAAACTTTGCCTTTTATTTAGTTTTATGGCTCTTTCTCAATACATTTGTTATCTTAGGTCTCAGTGTCTTTCAGCCACAAACTCTAATAATCTTCCAACCCTGAAGTCTCCATTCTATCCTTGAGACCTCAGCCACTTAGGATTTACTGTGGATACCATCATAAAGCTGACGCATGAGGTGCGTTCTGCAGTCTTAAGCAGTAACACTAACCCTTAACTCCAATGTAACAGTTACATTCCACTGATCTGTGTCACGTTTGGCACCGCCTCCACGGCCTGCCGCTCCTGCTGGGTGTATTCTCACATCCAAATGCTGCCCTTTTGTTTTACAAAAGTTTTAACAATTTCTCTGATGAGTACGGGGTACAGACGCAGCTGAAGAAGTGCTCTTTCAGATGTTTTGCCTGCTATGACCATGATGAATCTGGTATGCCATTCCTAACCAGATTGAGAATACCTTTGATACTGGGAACATTTTTTCCAATCATAGATACTAATTTTGAACAGAACAATACACAGTACCCCCAAACTTTCATGGGCACAAACAAAAAAGTTGAACCTCATGCCTTCACTTGCCAGACCCAATTTCAGTTACAGCCTCAACCCAACCTAGCACCAACTAAAACTCCAGCTTATAGCTCTGGACCCTAAAAGACACTCTACCTCACAGAACCTAAAAGACAGAGTTTGCATGTTTGTACTGTTTCATGTGTAAGCTGTATCCAGAGCTTTCCTGACTTAAAATAGAACAGTAAAAATTGCAGTCTAGCTCTAAGTTTCTTCCTAAGTATATACACTTACTTATAGGTCAAAAATGGAACTCAGTTGTTCGTTCTTGACTGATAAAGCAAGACATATTTACCTTTGTCGTTGAGCAACAGTGATAATAAAAGTCTGAAAAATTTGTAACTGCATAAAAAATTCATGGATTATTACTAGGACTGGGTCAGAGGCACATCTATCTTTAAAGGGGTGAAGTGTACAATCACTTTAGGATTCCCTAACTCTTGTGATTGCTCTAAGAAAAGGCTGAAGTCCTTCTACATGTCAAAGAGTAACCCAGTAGAGAACCCATTTGTATCTTCTCTTCGGGTTATTAGAATTAAGACTATTTGCCCCAATCCCCCTATCAGACACAAGAACACTCCTGCTAATTAATGTTTCATTTGCTTTCACAAGCTGTATGACTCCTGAAGTAAGTGCCTAAACTACAGCTGTCATAGACCTACACTACAGATCACATATTAGAGAAATTAACTTACCTTTTTGTTTATTTCCAGCATTCCAATGAATGAAAGAGGTAAAACTTGGAATACGGCAAGATAAAACAATACAGTCTGTTGGATTCCTGCCTGGGAAGGAACAATACTGAATATAGTTATTAATGGTAGGACACCTTTATCTTCTACTATAAAAACAAAGTATAATGTCCCCATCTTTGTGCTTGCAAATTTTTTTTGACCAATGTTGTAAAAATGACAGTTTTTCAACAAACTTACCTGCCGTGCTGCTGCAGGAAGCTTATTCTGAGCTGACTTTACAATCATTACCTCTTGAGGAGTATCCCAGCTCAGATACCTGTTTGTGACAAGAAAGGCCTATCTTAATCACTTAGAACCCATTTATTAATAAATATATTATTTCACATAAAATATAACCAACTATAACTAAGGAGATGCCTGTGCCCAGGCAAACTTCAGTATTTGATTTGGAAGAGGTGCTCAAGATGTTTGCTGTTTGCAACCATGCCAAATCCATGGAACTACAAATAGCCTATTTCACACAGGATTGTGAGAAATATTTAGAGAGCATGAACATTCACTATCTTAATTTTTCTCTGTCCCTTCATAATCATCACTTTCTTATCCTTCAGCCTAAAAAAAATACTGCTTTAAAAGAGAAAAATGGCTACCCTATGGAGAAGAACCTTTGCAAATTAAAAACAGCTCAAACTTTGAACATATTGTTTGTACGTTTGATTAGGTTTGTTTTTCAGCTCTTATGTTGCCATTTCAATACTAAAGGCTGTATAGTTGTCAGAGAAGAGCAAATAGTAGGATAGGTTGTGTGGAACCTGATACCAAATTTGATACAAAACCTGATACCCATAATACTTAAATTGATGAAAATATTCTACAGGTAAGAGCATGCAGGAACAGTACTCCAGGTAACGTTCTAGATTAACAAACCTGTTGTCAGCCATAGGATAGTACTAAAATAAACATGATTTTTATCCTCCTCTCGAGTACTAATCACTGTTAACTATATTAAGCTCTCCTTCTCCACTATACTACTACTGACTGTTAATGATACAAAGCCTAGTTGTTGTTTAATACCTGAAGAATTTGCAACAGGAACCAGCAAGATATACTTTTTCCAGTACTTCTCCACTATCAGCAGAGAGACGTAGAAGCCAGTTCTGCACTGTCAGGACTATCAGGGAAGCTTTATAATCTGATGGACTCGGTAGCATTTCCCCCTACATAAAAAAAGGCTTTTAGAAAAAAGTTTGTATCAGGGGGATACATAACATTTTGACACAGTCAGAAGAACATAAAAGTAAATACACATTCCTCAAAAACCGAAAGAGGAAAGCTGCCTGCTAATCAGATCAGTATCTCTAAGCTCATGTCCATGCCAAATAAATAATCTGCTGTCACACTTTTTGCAAGACAGTTAACCTTTTCTAGAAAAAGACACCCTTTAAAACATCCTTGCCTTGCAAAAAATTAACTGCTTATTGATCCAATTGATACCAATCTGGAAGAGAAAATTGTTTAAGTATTTCAAAATAAAGACATTCAGTGGTAACTCAACAGTAACCACTACAAATTATATCTACACTGCTTTATTTTTAGGCATCTCAAGGACAGGGCTAATATTTCTAAGCTCTGTGGACACTGGGTGAAGGAGAGAAATTATGTAATTATTAATTAGAAACAGAACAGTTTTTGGGCAGGGTTGCTTCAATGGAGCTCCAGTGTATCTGCTTTTTGTTTTTTTTTAATGTCAACAGATCTGAAGAAAACTAAAATGCCCAGCTATTTTCCTTGCCATTTGAAAAATAAAGAAAAATACAGGTAGAATTTATTTAGTAAGGAATTAAGAATTAGCTGCATAAGCATAAAAGCACCAGTTTTAAAATCTTCCATGAAAGCATACCAAAAAAGCATCTGAATGCACTATTGAGAAATTCAGACAAGTATACCTCTAAATGTTCAGTTAATATAAATAAGGCACATGTTGCAAACCTTTAATGACCTAACTCCATAAAAACATTGAGAAAATAGTTTGGAAGGAAAGAGCACTCCATTCTAAATGTTTTACCAAAATATATTAATTTAGTATTTTGCACAACAATGCTCTAGTAAAAAGTAATCTTACCAGTGGGCATTCCAATAATAAAGCATCTTCTATTTTTTCAGAGTTGGAACACTTTGACTTTTGATAAAGTATTCTTGGCGCTTGCGCAATGCTAGAGGAAAATAATTGCTAATCATTAGTCTATTTTACAGACCACTTTCTACCAACTAGTCATTTCATACAGTTTTATGAATCCTGCCTTCTCCTTAGGCAGATCAGAAGTCTAAATGTCTTGTTTTTACTTTGTAAAAATACCTGAAATGGCTCTCAAAATAAGGCCTAAAAAACAATAGTTAATATAATGTAATATTTAAAAGCTTCTCTAAATCTTTTAGTCTGGTTGCACATTTTGTTTGTTTGTTGTTTTGGGTTTAGTTTTAGTTTTGTTTTGGTTTTTTTTAAAGTAACAAAGTTAATAATAACATTCTTACTCTAGTGATATACATTAAGAAGAAAGCATATTTCAAAACTAATGATCATCCTGGAACCTTCCCTTCAAGTTCTTCCAATGTTGCCTTTCATAACAAAGGTGTGGCGCCATGTTCAGCTTTTTTTAAAAAACTCTACTAACTAAAATAAAAGCTTTGTACTGTGCACAGTTTTGCCCCCTGGGAGAGGATGAGACACAGAAAAACCTGAAAGATGTTAGACAGGTTAACCCAGTACTGAAAACATTCAGACAATGTAGGAATAAAAGCAGATTTAGATCTCAGCTGTAGGTGATAGATTAATTTAATTAACTCTTAGTGGTTTACACTGACAGAGTAGTTTGTCTTTTATGTATTGTATGACACTATCTCAAAACTGCTCCACCCACAGCTTCCTCAGCAATGCAGTTCTCCAAGTCCATGCTACTTCCCTCACAGTAGGGACAGGCAAGGACAAGGGCTGGTGGACAAATTTCCTGTTCTCTACCCTACTATGTGCTGCCTCCTAACCGGTGTCTCTGCAACTGACCATGGAACAGGAGAACACATTAGATCAGAGAACTGATCTGCAAAATACATTAGCAAAAACTAGCACATGCTGCAGGCCGTACTTTTACATTAAGAATAATTTACTCGTTTTATACAGAATTTGCATAGTACCAAGCTTGTTACATAGGCTGATTCTGTGACACACTCTTTAGCACAGTGCTAGTTGCCAGACTACAAAAAACTACTGTTCATTTGGCTTTTTAGTGCAAGACCTCAAAATGGTGTTAATCTTCCATTCCTACTCTGAAAGCTAAGCTTATACAGCACCAGAAAGATCAGGCTTTCTTTCATCAGAGTAGGTGTCACATTAAAATATAACGACATCTAAATGTAATTCAAAGATTGTAAACCAAAGATTCACGCACCTGTTTTTTTTTTTTTTTGTTCCCAGGTAAACTCCACTCAATTCACAGCTGCTATTTGTATGAGTAAAGTTAGCAATATAACACAGAATCAGTCTCAAAACAGTCAGTACCTCATAATTGTAAATTTATTACCTGCTAATACAGCATTGGTAATTGTCCATGTAAATTCTTCCTCTTTCATATGCAATAGGAGATGCAGAATGAGTTGTCCAAACATTCTTGAATTTAGTACTTTCCTGAAACACAATAGTTTTAACAGTGATGGCTGTTTGTAACAAACTTTCCCTCTGAAAAATACTCTATTTGGCTCCTGCAACTTAATAACTTACATTAATCGAAACTTCACTGCTGAATATCCAAGAAAGAATCTTACTTGGTTTTTATAAATAAGATTAACAGACCTTTTAAAAGAAAATTTTGTCTTTTTTAACAACCAAATTAAAATATTTTTAATTAGCTATTATGGACAGTAGGAGTAAGGAATATTTTGCATTAACTTGCTTGCATTGAAACTGGCAACTAAACTTCCATGGTGACTTTTGAAATCAAGGACTAAACTCCCCAGAATATAAATATACACAGAATTCTTTTATATGTAATTAATTGGATTTACTGAACATCTAATTCCATTCTGCTGGTGGTGTTTGGTGTGAAAGATTGAAAAATGTATTTACCGTTATTTGCAATAAGTGCCAGAAATGTTCATGAAACAAACTGCTCACATTAAAGTTTCTTGCATGCATTTGAGATATCAGGAGGTCTATACCATTTACAAAGGTTCCAGTCTTAGGGAAAAAAAATGTAAGTCAGGTGTGCTTATTTTTATTTCAGTAAACCTTGCATGCCTATTGATCTAGTTACATAAGCAGACACTTCAGCTAACTTCCAATAAATGTATTTTCAATAAAAGATAATTGCCAATTCACTTCCACACTCTTTTCCAACATATTTCTATCAATCACTGTAGGAAAGCAGTAATTGTTTTGACCATAAAAAAAAAAAAAAGAGCCCACTTCAGTTTGTAATTGGTTTAATTCCTATTTTTTCTCTAACATCAGTTTCATTGAGAATTAGGGTAACGTTTACCTCAAAATCTCTGCTGATTATCTTATTATGTGAACTCCTTTCAAATTTAATATGAAGCACTAAGAATTTAACATTAGTACTAAATATGAAGCCATCTTAGGGATATAGGTAATATAAAATCTCACAAAAGCTTATTTCTAACACAATTATTAGATATACAAGTGCCTCTGCAGATTTTGCCCCGCACAATGCTCTCTACATTTCTAGGTCTAAGCCTTACGAAATAAATTTAGCCATTACTAAGGCTCTTCATCAAAACTGCACCTTTTTTCTCCCCAAACTTGTTCTCCGGCGTGACCGGGGACTTGTCGAGCACCTGGGCTGAGGACTGACACTCAGCCCCTCGGCTGAAAGCCCGTACCCGCAGGGATGCGGCCAGCGCCGAAACGCCGCCCATTACCTGACACATTATCTTTCTGAGCAGTCCCAGGTTCTTCCTGTGGGCGACACCGGCGTCTCTGGCATAGAAGCCATGGGCCCTGCGGGTGAGGAGGCGGCAGACGTTGTGCCCCCCGCACGCCCGGGGGGCGGCCCTGGCCCCCGGGGCGGCCGCCTGCGGGCACATTCCCGGCCCGCGGGCCGGGAGCGCCTTTCTCCTCCGCTCCAGGCTGGCTCTCGGCGGGGCCCGCAGCCTTGCGCGGCCAGTCCCGCGCCGGCTTTCTCTCAAACCCCCGCCCTGCCCGGCGAGAGGTGAAGCGAAGCGGGTAAAGGCCCGAACGGCCCTTTGCTCCTTCACTCCCGAGCGAGGCAAACCGAGACCTCCCGGCGGTGCTCAGCGCTTCCCCGGCCGCCCAGCGCCCGTTTCCGCAGACGCTGGGCGGGGNCGCGGAGCGCCGCCGCCGCGCCTGGGCGGGCCGGGCCAGCGGGGGAGGCCGCGTGGTGGCCGCGGGCCGAGCGGGGTCGCTCTGCCGTACGGGAGCCTGCGGCGTTGGCGCTGATAAGGCACCGCTCGGGAGACCGGGCAGGGACAGGCGCCGTGCAGGGCTTGGTGAGAGTCGCCGGCAGCGGCCGCTCGCCGGTACCCGCGGAGCCGCCCGCGCACCGGGAGCTCTGCCCCGGCCGGGCTCTTCCGCCGACCCTGCGCTGAAGGATGCAGGCGTTCGGCATGCGGGGCGTGCAGATGGAAGCATTTTACCCGTTGTTTTTTTAAATAAAGGCAGGAAAGTTATGTTAGTGGTAGCTAAGGAGAATTGGGAACTGGTATCTTCTTTCTTTTAAAATGTTCCGGCTGTCGAGCACAGCCCTCGGGGTTGGGCGCGGGGCACTCCCGGGGGTGAACGCCCGACCTGGCACCTGCGAGCCTAGGGCACCGGCTGCGAGCCTTTTTGGGCACGGCGGTGTGGGATTGAGTGTACCCGGACCTGGGGGGTAGGTTAAGGGATTTGTTGAAACCTGTTTAAAATTCCAAGGTCAACAGAAACTTCTTGAAATGTGTAACACTTCATTTTTCTATTTTTAGTGCTACAAATGTCACAGTCATCAATCGCTACTTGCCGGCAGAGCAACTGAAGCCTGTGAACAAACTTGTTTCTCTTCCTTGCAAGAGGCCAAGCATTCAAATGGGGTAATCAAAAGTTGCTGATCTTTTGTGTGCCCATATCTGTTCTTCAGGATCTGAGTGGAACATTGAATCTTCACCGGTACTGTAAGAAAAGAGAGAGTCCTTTAAGTTTCTGGTGCTTTGCAGTTACCTCGTGAAGGGAGCTAAACACAAGCACGGTGGTTGCAGTTGCTTCTTCAAAAAGCTGATTAGGGCAGTAAGTGGAGCATGCAGTCCGCTGGGTTTGCAACATCGCCAGTCACTTCAGAGCTGGCAAGGCAGATTGTAGCTCAGCAAAGTCCACGTGGATATCCAGAGTCCTGCAAGAACGTAAATGGATGAGGTTCTTGAATATAAATTTTAGACGATAGTAAAATTCATTGCTCTATCCCAATTCTCACCATCTTTAATAAAAAACCCGCATAGTTTGTGTTGAGACAAACAATCTTTTGTTAGGCAATACAGTTAAGTATTCAGTATTTTGTAGATAATATGGTTAAAACTGTTTAAGTGATGGCATTTGGAGGTTTGGATGTATCTTCACTCTGCAAGTATATGTATACATACACATAAACTCTCAACAGCTCTTTTTTTTCCCCCCTTTTCCTCCTTCCTGTGTAAGTAGTGGCCAGCAAAAGGTGTGTGGGGTAACGAGGAACTCTTCTTTGATTATTCAAGTAAATGTTTCCACTAAATCAGCAGGGTTTATCTCCCCTTCTGTCCCCCTACCATTGCATAAACTATTCCCTCTTTGCTCGACTATTTTTAACTGAGGCTACCTCTCAGCTTGTGGAAGAACAGGCACTTCTCACTCAGCACATGTATATGTGATTAAAATTATATCTGCTGGGGCAGGTTTGTTTGTTTTTATCTACTTTGCTTTTTAACTAATTTTAACTTTGTTGTCTCTATAGGAATCAGAATAAATCAAAATAATTTTTCCTTTGTTTTTCTTTTCCCCTGGGAGGCAGTGCTCTGCAGCAGTTTTGCTGAAGTTGCTGTTTGCCCACAGGGAGGTCTGCATCATTCCTGGTGCATGAGAAAGAAAAAGAGTTGAAAGTTTCAGATCTGCTGACTTTAAAAAGTTGTGAAATACACTGTTGTTTCAAATGTGCATAATTCTTTGGAAGTATATAATTGAAAAACTAATCATGAATCTCCAAAAGGGCATGATTAGTCACTTGGTCAAATAGACTAGGATTGAACGCTCAGTTAATGAATGAGCCTGGTTGACAGTAAAGTCACCTCCACCCCCACCCAGACTGGAAGTATTAATGTGTATGTATTTTAAAAATAACCGCTTGTAATTTGTAGCTATACCTTCTGTGTTATCATTATCTTGAAATTTTTTTCCTTTGTGTCCCTGATTGCCACTTGCATCTGTTTTGTGTGAGGTGTTTTGAGTTTTGGTAGTGTTTCATGGTGATAATGCAGATTAGCAAGGCTTTACAGGAGAGCATTGGGGTTTGTTGGCTAGGTAAGCTTATAGGTACCAAGAAGAAGTAATTGTATGAAGTTAATTGTTTCCAGAATACTTTTCTGACGAGGAATGTAACAAAAGCTGCACATAAAATTCCTAATATAGCCTATTTTTGTCTTTATAACAGAGACTCTGCAAGTAGGCGTAGTTATTGAAGATGGAAGAAGTTGTTAGGTTTGTAGTTGGACATCAGCCAAATGTCAAAATATTTTCATTCAATAAGTTAATTAAGTGAGGTTCTTGGACAAAAGTAACAGGTTATTTCTGTTCTTTTTGTTTTGTTTTTTTTTTTTTTCCTCTGGCATCTCTCAGAACTGATACTTTAAAAAAATTTTACTCGTCAATCAAGTGGTTTACATATGTTTTGGGGTGTAATTCACTGTTAAAAGATCTTAGAGCTATTCTTTTCTCCTGTATCTAATTTTTCTTCTGTGGGTGTGACTGCTCAGGGTTTTAATGCCAACATCCATTAATTTAATGCCAACAATCAAGTCTGGCTAGCAGTTAAAGTGTGTACATTCTTCTGCATGTTCACCTGCAAAAAGCTGTACTAAGCATGCTGTATTAGCTTGTTTGAGGAGGGAAGGAGTTTTAAGGCTGTTTCTTAAAATTTCTCAATTAAACTGAGGACTTGATTATACTTGTAACAATGACAGAATGGTAAAGTCTAAAAGGCAGTGCTCCACAAGGAAATAAAAGACTTCCATGTTGCTCTTCAGCATGGTTATCAAGTGTATTGTTTCTTTGAAGGTTTTTTCCTGTAAAATAGTTACGCTGCCACAAAATTTTGTCATTTTTAATGTAATTCGATTTTACGTTCATTTCCTTAAAGATGAAAGTTGAATTGTTTTGATTAATAATCAAACTTAAAGTATTCCTGACTGTCGCTCTGAACAAGGAAAGAACTGTTAATTCTTTCAGACAACATTTCTTGCCGTCATAACTTCAGGGTGTGATCATCTTACCTGATATGAGAAAGAGTGCTTGCTGGTTTCATTAACAAACTGCAGTTAAACCATTGAGCAATGGCTTGCTTCAGAAAGTGTAATTTAGGCTCACAGGTGATTTAATGCTTTTTGAACTTTTAGTAGCCATGTTGCCATGTTGCCCACTAATCTCATGATCTGTGGATGACTTTTAACTCTCAGGGATATACATGCTTGTCTCAAGGGAGTTCATACACATTTAACATCAAATGCAACAGTAAACTTCCTCACCTACCCCACCCGCCTTGCATTTTCAGAATTTATCTGCTAAAATTGTTCAATTATCACTCAAGGGCTCACTTTTTCATAGAAAGAGTTGCATATCTGTATTTTACTGATGTAAGATCATCTTAGTCATCTGACTATAGTTCCCATCTGTGCATCTTTTCATGTTCTTATTGAGATGTTTAGAAAGCCAAGAAAAATTATGTGACTAGCCTAGCAGCTGAATCATTGTATTTTATGGTGAATATCAACGCTGGTACAGGAAATGCAAGATAATAACTCAGGTCTTTTCAAATGATTGAGAGAGGAGGAGGATTTGTAAACAGTCTGTAATGTAATAATGGAATCTTTATCCAAGCATTTCTATAATTTAATAATAATCATTTTAGATTGGGGTCTGGGGTTTTGGAGGACTTTCTATTTGTTTTTATTTTCAAGAATTTTACTTTTCATTGCCTTTATGTAAATTATACATTTTGCAGAAATTGTCATGATGTCTTAATTTTTATGTCTCATAATTATTTTTTCATTATATCCCATATATGTTAATAATTATGGATTATGTTATGAAAAATGCATACATATTTTCAAATAAAAATCATGAACAACTTGTAGTAATTGAAGTATAAATTAGAATTATTTTAGTTGCTGAGCCACATTAAAAAAAAAAAGCCATAATAAACTCATTAACATTAGAAGAAGTTTTGATTTTTTTAATAGGCTTAAATGTTGCATTTTCACTGTATGGCAATGCTTCCATGGCCTAGTAACATTGCAGTATCAGCAGCCAAAATTAACAGTGGTTTTATTTGACATTGTCAACCATAAGGCAAACTCCATTTTGTTTAATCTTTGACAAATAAAAAGAAATTTCAATCTTTTTTCCTTTTTTTCCTGTAGGCTTAAAATGAATAAACAATGCCCTGTTAAAAGCATGACTCATTCAAAAGTACATGTTAAATGAGGAATTGTTCATTTAATTAAAGTGATTCCTTTGCCAGTTTTTGTATTGATGTGTACAGATTAATAATTTTCAATTCACAGTACAAGACTTGTGATCAAATAGTACTATTTTCCTCGAGATAAAAATCTTTGTTTTGCAACCAATTTGCACAGAATGTTTTCTAGTAGTGTATTGTGCCGGTTCTTTTGTAACTATGTTTTGTATTTCCAGTGCATTAAATTTGTATGTGTGGTTTTTACAGGAGCAGCACTGCAAAAAAAAAAAAAAGAAAAAAGGCAGGAAAAAATGGGACTTACAATAGTTTTTAAAGTCATGAAGAGCATTTTAAGGAAAAAAGAAAAAAGTCCATCAGGGTAAAAGTAGCAACAGGGATATTTCATTTTACTCACCTCATAGAAAGCCTACATTAACAAGAATATGCAATAAACCCTCCCAAAAACCCCACCAAAAATGCTAGTACTAGCTATACACACTTGTATCTTTCATTATTGATCCTTTATGAAGATATTCCAAGTACAGTAAAATATAGCAATATAAGAGAAAATTATACATGTAATAGAAAAATCTGAATCACTTTATAATTTGCAGTAATAGAAATTAAACATGTATAACCCTTACATTTCAAAGACAGCATTGAACAGGGACCAGGAGAATAGCACAGCAAAAATTTTGGAAGGCTTTATTTGCATTATGTTTACACTTCAAAAATTAATTTCCTATTTAAAAGCATAAAGCCATAAGTAACAGTTCCAGAGTGAAATCTTTTGAAGAAAATGAGTGGGGTAAAAAATGTCAATTTTGCTGACAGGACGTACCCACTAGAAGGAGTGGTTTCTTTACTGGTCATTTCTTGCTTGCATTTGTAAAGGTACAATGTCAGACTTGGGTTATTGTTTTACTGTGTGTTTCTTTTCTTTCCCCTGCCTGATAGGACTTTGAAATGATACCAAATAATTTATTTTTAAACCAGTTTCATTCCAGTAGCCTACTTTGGGATTATTTGGGCTTTCAGCACACTGAAGGGATGTTGTCATTTTCTAAAAGCATTTGAGTCGATATTTTAGTAAAGGATTTTTAGTAAATCTGATACTGGATCTTGATTATTTGATCAGTCTCTCATGTAAGTGACATAAACAATTAGGTTACTACAAAACTGTAATTTGACTTAAATGTGTTTTCAGGTCTCTTAACACAATGAACTTCATTACAAGGCTTTCTGCTTTATGTCTGAGGAAAAGCAAGATGCAACACAGGCACCAAAGTAATAGACGACCAGCGGTTCCACTCGGATCACGGATTTTAACTGATCCCTCTAAGGTCTTTGAGCATAACATGTGGTGAGATGTTTCTTCAAGGCTTTCGTGTAATTTTTTATAGTGTTTCCTCTGATGAATGATGGTGTGGGTGTATAAGGCAAGGTACTGCCAGAACAGACATGTGAAGGTAGCACTAGAGGAAACTTGAGAGTGTCACCAGTAATCTGACAGTTATGAGCTCTTAGTGACTGACTTTAAAAGCTGCCAAGCAAATAGTTAGTCAAGGAGTGAAAGACAAAGTATTATTGTGGATCAATAATCAATTAGGAGACAGAAAATGTAGAGATAAAATAGTCCATGTTATTTATAACGGCAGAAAGTTCCTAGTTAGGTACAATAACATGTATTGTATTAGTGCCCTAGTCTAAAATTGACTCCATTTTGAAAGGAACATGTAACTTACTCATATTCTTCGGAAGGTGTACTGAAGATGTTACAGATAAGTCAGCAGAAATTTTCATACACTGTACAATTATCAAAAAAATAAACTGAATGATAACATAAATAAGCAATGTAATAACAGAGAAAACATCAATATGTCAATGCTGACAAGAATAAGAATTGCCCTGATTTGTAACATCTCCATCTCTAAAAGGGATTTTTGTGATTAATGGGTGCTCAGAAAAGAGTGAGACTGCTAGTCAACACAGTGGGAAAAATGAGATTGAAAAGCCTAAGATTTTTGACCATGAAATGGAGATGAATACAAAACAGGAAGTGATACAGGAAGTTTTAGAAGGATAGAAAAATATCTAAATCTATTTAGAAAGTAGAATATCTGGTCTCCTAAATATCTACCTAAGATATTTGAGAGACCAGGAATTTCTATTCCTATAGTTCATAATTAAACCCAAGGAATATTTGTTGAGAAGTGGGAAATTTAGAAGCTATACAAAAAATTATTTCTTACAAAATGCTAAATGTATTTTTTAATTTTGTCACCATTTTTGAGAGCAAAGGTTTAGCAAAATGAGAAAAAGGGAGTGGATGTGGCTAACAATAACCAATGGGTAACATAACATAGGAGTAACATAACACATTTCAGGACTTAAGCTTACTTCATAGAAGTAATCTGCAATTCTTACACTTTCCTCAGAGGTGTCATCTGCTGTCAGCTGTCAGAGAAGTTACCAGTCAAGCTTTTGTTCTGAAATGAAGTTTCAACTTGCTGTGTTTTTTTAAATGACTGGCTTTTTATAACCCATTTTATTGGTCCACTTTGCTTTTTAATATAAATTATTTCAAAAGATTCTCTATATCAAATTCTGATGAATAAAAAGTCTTAAGAATATGATACAGAAGATTGTCTTCTGGTTAATAAACTAGTATCTTCATTACTCCTTCTAGTCTCTAAATTTGGGCTTAACTCACTAGCTAACGTACACAACTAGATCTGTCACCTGTTAGTGTTTCCTAAACTAGATGTCCCCAAGCTGTGGTCCCCAACACTTAACCCCTTCAAGGCCAAATTTGGAGTTAGCTATACTTACTTAGTCAAGGAAGCTGGAGGCTGGCTGATTATTGTTTTAAGAGTATAAGGTTTGTCTCTGTGTTTCATAGATCTATAATGCAGCATAGTTCTTAAGCGTCTTCCAGGCTTAGTGCTTCCTGCTAGGTGAACGAATCCTTTACGTGTGTCCTTCAGAAAAATTGATCATGTGTAGCTTCAGTTTTTCCTGCTAGCCTTTGGTGACAGTCTAATACAGTTATCAAACTTTGATGCAGGTGGTTGGGATGGATTGTGAAGATGGACGTGAAAGAAACAGGGTTGTTCAGAAAGTGGATCTGCAGATGAATCCGTGTAGCTCAGATGGGAAAACGGGTGAAATTGAATTGGAGCAGAGGTGCATGGAAGTTGTGATGGTCTTGATAAATCAAGAACCTGGCTATGACATGGGGTGGGTCCTTGTTTCTGAAGCTCACTGAATTGTCAGGGTTCTCACTAGGTGCCGCGATGTTGCTGGTGGGGGCACTGGGCGTCCGCTTGCGGTTCCAGGAGCTGCGGGGCCGCTCTGGGCGCAGGAGGGCTGGCGAAGGTCCTGTATGGGTTTCACCTAACCCACCGATGTTCCACGCGCGCCGAGGAAGGAGAGACAAGTGGAGGGGCTTCCCAGACGGTTTATTGGGGCACCAGGATCGTGCCAGGGAAGCACTGACATGGGGAGTTACAGTTACATATATACCAACATGAGGGGGCAGGGGAGGATACAAACATCCTATGATGTAGGGATGAGGGGTTTGAATTTGACGGGCTTTGTATAGGATTGCGAAATACAGAACCCTCCGGGGGGGGAAATCAGATACCGAGGGGGGAGGGGAGAGACAGCAGTGCCTGGCCATGAGAAAAACCGAAACCCGGCCAACAGCACACCGCAACAACTAGGGAGATAGGGAGAATCAGGATAAGTGGTGGTAGTACTAAACAGATTATACAGAGTGAGCTTAAGATATTCATCTTCTCTAGCAATGATGTGTGATGTCCTTTTGTTTTCCAGTCACCATCTTTGGTACTTCATAAAGTGACATTCTTTTTGTGTGAATTGGCAGAAAGCCAAGAGCTGCTACCATTGCTGCTAGAAGTACTAAGTAAATTAAATTTAGGAACTAATGCTTTAGATGTTTGTTGTGGTGCTTTTCTGTCATTTTGAGAGAGAAGAAATGAATGAAGCTAAACACTGGAGCAAAAAATGCCTGCTTCTGTTCAGGTCAGTAATCGACGTAGTTTTCACATTATCACAGAGATAATTAAACCCTATGTTAGCAAACAAATTAGTGGAAAAGGACTGAGTTGAATAAACTGAACTGAAAGCAGCATTGTTTGATCTCATATCAGGCCTTCTCATGTTAACACTTCCTGGTGTGGTTAAAATGGATAGCTTGCTTTGCTGCTGTCGGCATTCAGCTTAAAACACTTTGTATTTAAACACTCCTATGCTTAGAATTCTTATGTGTCCTGTGCTCCTACCAGCTTGTATTGCTGAAGGAGCTGCCTCATTTGAAGCATCCAGACTATATACAGATTGCGTAAGAACTGTGCAATGGCCCCTCTTATGTAGATTTTGATCAAGAAATGCTGCAGCAGTCGTGTTATTTGGGATCTACCGTATAGAAATTTCTACAGAAGTGCCTAAAGGTGCTTTATGAGTTTCGAAGGAGGGGAAAAAAAGGGAAAAAAAAGGTTGTTAATGAAGATGGAGGGCTTCAGGCACCTTTAGTATTGTGTGTAGAGCCCCTGAGGGCTCTGACAGACACGCAATGATGGATTAAAATTGATCAGCTCAAGATTACACCACAGCAACTCATCTGTCAGAAGGTCTGACTGTGTATTATTGCCATCTGAATAGTCCTTGGTTTCAGCTTGCTTGAATAGGCAAGGTCAAAACTGGTGATAGCAGTGAGGGAAGCCAGCCTTTCCAAGAGGATGTCTGCCTAAGTAATGCTTCGGTCATTCGGTTTTACTCTACTACAGCGCATCTGTCAGAGCCATGACACTGCGCAGGAACATTTGGTATGTGAACAAATACAGGAAGGGGAGAGGCAACCTGCTGAGGACAATAATGAGAAATATTTCAGTAGAGAGGCGGAAATCAAGTCTGAGGCAAGCAGACAAATACATACCAATTAGTCTCCCACAATTAACAAAAGAGGAACAGTGAAAGTCTAAGAATTAACTTATCTATATGTCACAAAGTATGGAAGAGGAACATGCTCATTAGCTTTTAGAGACAATCAACTCTTTTCAAGGTGGCACCTTCTTCCTTTTCCCATAGTAACCAATGGAATTTTAGTCATGGGCTTTCAGTCAGTTGATTTCAGTAGGATTAGGATCTAATAAATTACCTGAATTATATTATCTAATTTAATCTGTTCAGAGTGGACGATTTGGAGGAACGGCTGATTGGCTTTTGAAAATATCCTACAGCACATGTTTGGGCACTCCCCATTGTGGTCTGATCCAAGCCCAGAATCTGCAGGGAAAGCAGTTTAGTCATCGAGATCAGATCTGGGCTTGGTTCTGTGACCATGGATTAACATAACATTTAGGTAGCCACTTTACACAAATACAGATGGCAGAGACTTTGGAAACATTGCAGCACTGCTTGACTTTTCTTAAAAATGTCTCATTCCATTGTTGTTTTTTTTAAATGTTACCTTTCTCTATTCCCCAGAAAAGTAAAATCCTGTTCATCAATTCCGCCTCTTCCAGTTGAATAGATGGATTACGCTCCCTGTTTCAGGAACAGCTGATTTCTTTGCTAGTCCTTAGTGCCTTATCATAAACACTATTAATGTGAGATGTTTCTTGCATTAGGGTGTTTGTTGGTAGGTCTATTATTGTATTCCGCTAAATACAGTTCTAATGGGATACTCAAAATACGTTCCTAGAAACACTAAATTTGCAAGATAGATACAATCCTGTTATTAAGAAAAGAAATACATTCTACTTCATTTGCAGTTGGAACATGTTTCTTAATCACTTGACTTTTACCTAATTAGTAATTAATTTTTATCTATCATACACTGAAACTTAGGTTTTAACTGTCAGTCTCCTTGTGGTCATTCTCTTGCACTCAAAAAATTAAAAAAAAAGGTATTTGAGACAGTGTAGCTAATTCATGACTGTTTTTCCTGGGGAAAGATATTATGAAAAACCCTATTGAAAAGCTGGTTCTTCAACTGCCTTCTGCAGGGACCATATGCAATGGTCACAAGAAGAAGAGGAGAATGCCAAGAAAAAAGCAACAGAGAACTCCCTTGTGAAAGTTCAATGGGAAGACCAAGGTAACAAATTGCTAATGGTATAAAACTTCTTATTTTAATGCTCTTTATTAAAACATTTGAAGATGCTGTAGAATTCAGGAACACTCTTTTTATTTCTCCATTCTCTTATCTAAATTTCTTGGTTTGTTTTTGGTTTTTTCCCCCTTCGTTGCCTCAAAAGATCTCAAAGTTTGTTTTTCTAACAATACAATTACTTATTTGAACAATTTTGCAATTAGGTTGGCAATAGACTCTATGTAAAACAACTACATCAGTATGGTGCAGTTGTTCTGACTCCTTTTGCAGTCCTTCAGACTACAACTCCTATTATACGAGGCTTTTATAGAATCAAAGGGAATGAATTTGCATTCAGCTAGGGTGCTGGGGATGAAGATTCCCATGTACAATATTCAAATGCTTTTTAGTGATTTGTGGAGTATTTAGAGAGCTGGTGTTTCTACATTGCACCATATTTCGGTTAAGTGCCATGAAAGCTGCAGTGGTCCCAGCTGGTCCCAAATTGCTGCCTTTGCCAGGCTGAGCTGGGAGTGCTTCAGGAATCAATGTGTTCACTTTGTGTGGAACGTGTGATCCAGGACATCCTGCACAGTCTGTTCTGTAAGGGATTAAGGAGTTTTGTGCCTGTCTTCAGAAGGGACATTTAATGTATTCTGGGTTTCTGAGGAGTGATAGCTCTAGCTTCAAACTGGTAAACTAAACTATAGACTGAACTCTAGGATAGTTATGAATACTAAAGCTGGAATATCAACTTGATAGTAGCATGGGAGACTGGATTCTTAGTTTGTTGTTCTGTTAGAGAGATACTCTGAAAGCAGTTACTTAGATATCCTGTGCCTCAGTTTACTTAGCACGTCGTGAATCTGTCAGATAGTGTCATTATGATCCTATGCCTTGGTATAACTAAGGCACATGTTGGAGTTTTTTTGAATTACCTGAGAATGTGCCTTGCATTGTGTGCCCTTCATCAGCTTGAATACTCTGGGACTGTCAACCTGCCTTTCTTTGTTACCTCTCACATTCTTCGTCTACACACGGGAGTACAATGTTTGTTTTTCAAAAATTACATCTAATATCTTCATTTGATTAGCATAAAAAGCTGAAAAAGAGCTCATAATTGGAAAGTAAGCTGTGTGACCATGTGGCTTATGGAACCTTTCATTGTTCATCTACAATCAATTAGATGTTAGTTTGTGCTGGTGAGAAATGGAATAATCAGGCATTTGTCTATTGCCAAGAAATTCAAGAATCCAAGGACATTTCCTATGAATGCCCCTCTGTTCAGAACTTGAATAGGTGAGCATTGCTGATAGTGTTCCTTTAGAAAGCTTCAGCTTCATTCGGCAAGTGGAAGTACATTTTGGCCTATTTGTGTAAATAATGAACTAGACCAAGTCTAATGAGCAGGTTATTTTGGGGCCTTGAAAACTACAGTAAGGGGGAAAAAGACAAGACAGATTTCAACAATACTATTCTATTACTAAAGTAGAATAGTTCTGGTGAGCCTTTTTAAAGCAAGAGAAGTTAAACTTAATGAACTCATGATACTACCTTTAGGAATTTGGTTTACGTATTAGCATGTGCAGTTTCTTCTCAGGCATGCTTGCTAGCATTGAAAGATTCTGTTAAGGAGAAAAATCTATTGACAAAGTAGAGTTTTTTGTTTAGTTTTGGTTTTTTTTATCTTGTTTTTTAGTTATGTGTTTTTTACATGCTTTGGGAAATTTAGTTGGTAGGCTAGTTAAATACACAGAATGAAACACAAATTTGATAATCCTGCATGCATGTTATTAAACAGAGGTGCAGGAATGACCAGTGCAACAATGCAAAGTAAGTGTTCCTTCACTTGAACCCGTGTAATTCCATACTAATACAATTTGAAAGGCTGACTTTAGCTATTGCTTTCCTTCAGTTCTAAAATCTGGAAAACTTGTTGTGAATTTAAGTACAAGGGTTCTGAGCAGACGTGTAGGAAAGTGGTGACTATAGCAAGGGGTGATAATAATTTAAGAACCTTTTGACTAGAAAGGGTTTTGTTTTTCATACTGAAGCTGAGCAATCTATAAATGTGCAACTTAAACTTTTGGAATCTGATGTATATATGACCTCAATCAACTCTGAACTTAAAATATAAAACAGGTCTCTACAATTACAATTACATGGCTAGGTATTGCCCTTTAGTAATACAATTGGATGTATTAAATGTTAATTTTAAAACATTATGCAGATTTCTAGGACAAGGCATTCTGCCACCTCCTTACCACTTCCCACCGCCTGTCTGTGCCTCTAATGATAATTCTCAGCCTTGTTTACCACTGAAAAGCTGTAGCGATTTAGGAAATAATATGTTAATATTTAAAGGGAGTAGTAGGAGAAGTGCACCATACATTCACTGTGTGCATTTATATTAAAAGAATTAATGTGTTGGTGTGAGTGAGAACAAAATAAGAAAGGCAACACATTATATGAGGTACACTTTTGCAACAAGAGATGTCAGGGGTATCAAGATAGTTCTGCAAATGCTTTGGAAATAAGGGGAAAAAAACAAGAAAAGAGATTTGGTTTGGTGCTTAGGAGGGATAAGGAAGGGAAAATCATCAACAAAAGAGACATTGAAAAGCTGTAATTCTTATCTTTTTATCAGCCTTGCTTTGAAAGGGTTAGCTAGCTCCAGTCCAGTGGCTAGCACAATTAGTGCTAGTGAGAAGGAGGAAAGATTTTGTTCTTGAACTGAGAAAGAACAGGTTACAAAGTACGTCCATAGAGTATATGGATGACTGGAAAAGCAGAAAAGAGAATATTTGCTTTTTTAAAAAGGGAGGTGGGAAAAAAAGAAGAGTCGGATAATTAGTTTCAGTTCCTGGAAAAATACTGGAAGAGTACATCCAGAGCTTGCAGACACTGGGTTCAGAAGAACAAAGGAGATGAATACTGGCCAACAAATATTTTTTTCAAGAATAAATCATGTAAAATCAAGCTGATTTCCTTCTTGGAGAAGGTTACAAGCCCTGGGGGTAAGAGAAAAGCAGCAGACGTCCTGAAGTTTATCCTTAGTCAGGCTTCTGACTTGCTTTACTTGACATTTTCATAAGCAAGTTAAGCAAGCGAGAACTAATGAAACTGCTTTTGGGTGAATGAATGCCTAGAGAGATCTTTTCAGAATGGAAGGCTGTGCTGGGCAGAGGAGTGTTTTATTCTGTGTCCAGTTCTGCTTGGTATTTTCATTAGTGACCTCAGGAAACTGAAGACTTGAAGATGATGTTAAGTGAAAAGATGTTTCAAGTATGATGAAGGACAGGATTAAGATTCCGAAAGATCTGGACAAACAGTGGGAAAAAAAATCTGAAATATATAAATTTGCTAAAAATAAGTGCAGATTTCTTTGCTTTGGAATAATTCCTTGAAAAAAGACCTAGGTTCTAGAACAATTGGCTTGGTAGTCATTTTGCAGAAGATCTGAGGGTTGTGGTGAATCACTAGCTGAATCAGCAGTGTCACGCTGTAGCAAAATGGCAAGCTGGGAGTTATAAACAGGATTACAACCTGTAAGCCTCGTGAAATACTCCTTTTGCTCTGCATTGGTAATGCCTTTTCTAGAATACAGCACCCAAAAGTAGTAAATCAGTTGGAAAGAATCCAGAGAAGAAAAATTGAAATTATCAGAAGTCTAAAAATCATGACTTCCATGGAAAAAAGAGTTAGGTTTAGACAATCTAGAAAAGAGATTGTTTGTGGAGACATAGTAAAATGTTTCATATATGAAAATAGCTGTTGCAAAGAGAAAAAAGAATAATATTTGCTTTATCTGCTTGGTACCTAGCTGGGACAAGAACTGCTGCACTTAATTGCAAGATGGAAGGTTTTAGGTAGTGGAAAAAGTTTCTAGCTGTATAGAAAATAAAGGACTGTAGTATATTACTGACAAAAGTTGTTTGTGAAAGGTGGTATTTTAAGAATAAGTTGGATAGAACTTTGTGGAGAAGAGTTATGAATTCCCTATGTGAAATCCCTTCCGGTCCTACTCTTTGACATTCTAACACTGTTACAATGTTTTGTGAATTAAAAGTTAACACAAAGGTCTGTTGTAAGACTCTGCAGTGTTTTGAAAGCAAGAAAGCCAGTATGTTCCTTCAGTACTGTTGAATGGTTAAGTGTGAATTACTATTTGTTAAGCAGTAGCATTAATCAGTCCAGTTCATAGAACTGGAATTTTTTTAAAAAAGGTGATGAGGTACCAACAAATCTGCAATTGATTACAGAATTTCATAAAGCATGAAATATTTTCAATTTAATATTTCTTAAATAATTGAAAAGATGCATTGTTTTTATAATTTGAGACATGAAAGCTTGTCTCAGAATCTTCAGATTGCTTATTTTGGTGGTGCTGTTCTATGATGTCACTACGTTTTTTTTTTAAATGCAGTAAGCCTGTCTACTCCTTCCTAAGTGATATAAAATCTAATTAGAGCTTCATAGGAGTTATTTTGAGCACAAGTTAAGGTGAGACACAAAATCCATATGTTTTCATTTACATGTACAATGTGTGGAACTATGGATTTTTAAACTGCATATTTGAGGTCCAGATTACATGTTGCTTTAGAGTATTTTCTAGCTAAGCTCATATTTACCAAGGTTTTGTTCTGTTTTAATTTCAGATAAATATGAGAGAGAAGCCAGTAAATATTGGGATGAATTTTACAGGACCCATAAAAATAACTTTTTCAAGGATCGCAATTGGCTGTTTCTGGAGTTTCCAGAAATCCTTCCAGAAAAAAGGAGACAAGAGTTCAAAACAGAAAAAAGATTTTCAGAACACACAAAAATAAATAATAACAACCATTTTTCACTTAAAAATGGAATGATTGAAGGAGAAAAATATTGGAAGAAAAATCATGGAGGTGGTTCTACTGCTGTACAAGGACATGTATATAATAAAAATCAAGCAAAAGCTCTTACTGACAATACTCAAGGCAGAAACTATGGAGAAGAACTTGGCAAGCTAGAATCCTTCCCTGGTTGTGATGCCACTTACCGAATATTAGAGGTAATGCACTGCAAATGTTCCACCCATCATACAGAGCTCCACTTATTTGCTCAAAAATCTGATAAAGACCCTTAGTAAGTATCAAGAAAGTAAGCATTTGGATTTTGACATACTGCATTCATTTATGGCAGAAGCTTTTGGAGAAACGTAGGATCTGGATGTGGCTTTCCCTTTAAAGTTTCTCCCAAATCAGCATAGGGCTGGATTGTCAGATTCCATTTTCATAGAAAGTCAGGTTTCTAATTTCCTAAGGAAAGGTGTGTGTTTAAGTGCTTTGTGTAAAAGTGCAAGTACTTGCCGCATTCTTGCCAAGTTGTGAAATTGGACAAGAACATTGCATTTTCTTATGCAGTTTGAGAGATGGATTCTCACTTAACTCTAGAAAGACATTGGGGAGAAACATGATCATATAAATGATTTGAGAATTGTGGTATGAGCTGTTTATACCTTTTCTGTCCAACATACCTTCAAGTCTAACGGGTCCTACCTGCCAAGTAAGTTAAGACAAAAATAACAAAAAAAGGTTTTATTTGTTCATTTATTTTAACTTTCTCCTCTGATTTTAGGTTGGTTGTGGAGCTGGAAACAGTGTCTTTCCTATTTTGAAAGTTCTATGGTATGTAGTGTTAGTTTTCCAAATATGAATGTTGTATTCACATCTTCATTTTCACCAAATGTTGGTGCTGGATCAGTGCTGCAGGAAGTGTTGAGTGAACCATTTTACAGCCCTAAAATTCTTACTGTGTCAGACCACAAATAATGTTGGTAACATCAGTATAGGATACTCCTCGTAGTGCTGCAGCCTGGTCATGGGGGGATCATATTTCCTGACAAAGTTTGTCTTCAGGTGCTTTCAGGCTGATTTCTTGTAGTTAATCTCAGGCAGGTGAAATATTCTTTTGTCTTATGTATCACTGTAAAGCTACCAGGTATCTCTTCAAAAGGCCAGAATTAGAGACCATGGATAATGGCATGTGATCTCCTGGAAAGAAGTCCTATTGTTCCTGAATTGGCTGCTATATTTGTCACATTACTTCAGGTTTTACTGTCAAGGCACAAGTCCTGTATCACATTACTTAATTCATTCAAACATCTTAATCCTCTTAGCTTCCAGTTTTAGAAAAATCTGTTATGACAGCTTGTCCTCCCATCCATGTAGGCAGGATGGTTTTATTGGAAAGGCTATGTATGTATCAAGGGTTGAAATAAATTTCTTTTTATTCATGCCCTTAAGAGCTTGAGAACAACACAATTCTTATTCTATCAATGAATCTTGATTGCTAGAATCACCACTATACAAAAATACTCCATTTTGCAGATATGGAAACACAGCAGGAGGAACTGATGCACCAGGGCCATACATGAAACCTCTAAGTGTTAGCAATGCATCTTCATCCCACAGCAAATGCTTTGCTTTAGACAGCATGTAGTGAAAGGAGAGCCTGGTTTCATATGAAAACTTGCAAAACAACACTGTATAGGAAAAGATATCATGGGGCTGTATTGAGAAAGGACAAACTTTTGTGTTTTCCTCACAGGAGGCATTAGTCATAGATTGGCATTTCTGATAATTAAGAATCTACTTATTAGGTGTTTTTCCTGGAGATCTCTATTCTTACGTAAATCCTTCTTTCAATCACATTGGTTGATACATTGAACAACTTGCTTGTTTGTCTTGTATATGACCTAATGGAAAGATCTCTTATCTCTTAGCGAAAAGATTGGCTTTATAGAACAGTTGGTTTTACTCTGAATTTAATAATACAAAAATTGCGATTTCGACAATTTTATGCATATAAAATAATGTATTTCTATGCATATAATTATATGCATATAAAAAGAAACCAATGTCAAGCAAGTGTACCCTGGCTACAAAAGAAAATTTCACTTAGGTTAGTAATGTAACTTTTAAACCTCTGCCCCCCACATCTCTTAAATTTTAAGTTAGTGCTTTTTAATGCAGTGCATCATGAAAACACCATCCAGATCAAGCCATGTCTTTGTCTTAAGTGGACTTTCTACATAGTTCCTATTCTGCTCTAAAAAAAAAGATAAAAAACCCCAACATTCTAACAACTCTATTAGGTAATCAGCTTAACCTTTCCCAAGGGACTGGCTGGGTCCAAAGCCTTGCTGCTTGTCCTCATTCATAATACATATGTAAATTCATCAACTCTTATGGTGGGCACAGAGCTGATAAAAGTTTTGCTCAGCAGCAAGCATGGAATATATTTTATTCCAGAAGCATTCTCCTGTTGAGCCCTCAGAACTCACTAACTTAGCTGTGTATACTGTGAGATCTTATAGGCGCTGGCAGAGTTTATTGATTCCCTTCTAAAGAAGCCATCTATCCAAAATCTCAAGACTATTTTTAA
>VYZT01062278.1:26677-57748 GCA_013400735.1 Pomatostomus ruficeps | reverse complement strand
AAAACTTCTGTTTATATAGGCAAGGCTGTAATTCTGTGCACAGCTACCTGTCTTGAACAGTCTCTTACTCTTAGGTGGTGCTGCCTTTTTGGTCTGTGGTAGCAAACTTGGTTGCTTATGTTTGAAAACTTCACCAATATCCCATCTATTTTCTAAGGATGCAGGGAGTTGTAAATAGGTTGGCTAAGCTACTGAAACCTGGAGGAATGTTGTTATTTCGGGACTATGGAAGATACGATACAGCTCAACTTCGTTTTAAAAAAGGTAATTCCTGAATGGTTTTGTAGTTCACTGTTCATTTTAGCTCTTTCTGGGAAAAAAGTGACGTGTCCTTTTTCCTTACTGCTCTAATTTCTTAGGTCACTGCTTGTCAGAAAATTTTTATGTAAGAGGAGATGGAACCAGAGTATATTTCTTTACCAAAGGTATGGAATCTTATCGTTTCGTAGAAAGGGCTGAGTGTTTCTCAAGGTGATTTGGATTATGAAAGCTAATCTTAAAACATAAATTTAAATAAGGTTTTATTGGATTTTTTAAATTCTCTGCTTTTAAAAAGCCCAAAGCCAACTGTTGTAAGAAAATAATTTTCTTTGTGTGCACACTTGTTGCATTTAGGGTCCTACAAGACTGCTTACAGATATCGCTATCACTGGAAATTTCTCTTTAAGTATCCTGTGTCTAATTGTATGTTCAAATTTAGTTATTTAAACATGCCATGATTTCTCTCTTAAAACTGAAATAAACATGCTTGGAAGGAGAATCTGTAGCTATATACAGCATAAGAGTCTGGATTGTCATTTGTCATGTGAAATAGCTTTATCTGAATAACACATGAACAGTGACCAAATGGCATGCATTTGTTTACTCACTGTGGCGTATTGAGGCCTGTGAAGAAAGGGTATCTATGGATGCTGTGAGTAATAACTAATGTGGTTTGGGCCTCAACATAACAATTTTTACTGCAGTATAAATCAAGAGCTGTGAAAATGAATTTCTAACAAAAGCATTCTTACAGGCAGTGTCCTTTTATCTTTCAAATTGCAAAACAGATTTACTTCCATCTTTGGTTGAACTATAGGTTGGTAATTACTACATTCTAGAAATGACTTTTTTTTTTAATTGCAATAATTCTTCATATGAAAAAATAGATGAGGTATGGAACATGTTCAGCTTGGCTGGATTAACTGAAGTACAGAATTTAGTTGATCGGCGATTACAAGTAAACAGAAAGAAGCAAGTGAAAATGCAGCGAGTTTGGATACAAAGCAAGTTCCAGAAGCCGTTGCTATCTCTGCATAATCCTGAAGAAACCACCAAAAAGCACCCTTGTAAATAACTGTACTCCAGAAACGCAGTGCAGAAATGAACTCCAGAAACTGAAGCAAATTTAAGTACGTATATTTTCAGTAAATGTTATGTTAGCCTTTGAAAAGGATAAAAAAGTTCAATAAATATATTTTCAATATTATTATTATTGTATTATTCAATAAATAAAACCTTTCACTGACTTTCTTTTCTTCGTAAATATATATGTGTGAGAAAAGTCTGGAGAGGAAAAAAGGCCATTTCTGACTTCTGCTTTATATGCAATAATCTTTTCATAACTGTGACCAGGAACTATTTTATTTCTTTGAATATGAATAGTCAATAGGTATAAGTTGAAATTCACAGTATGAAAAAGGTTTTAGTCTGAAGCACAATTGTTTCAGAGATCTAGAGAAACAGAATATCTGTTCTCACTATTACTACAGGCTGCACTGTGTTAATTTCCACGTCACATCCTTTTCAACCATTGTGTGTCTTGCAACGGTATTTCCTCTTTGGAGGGAAATTTCTTGGTGCATAAATAATGAAGACAAAAATATTTTTCTGATTTGCATGTGAGCTATCATTTCACACTAACTCCATATGATATGTATACATATCAGATTCCTCAGTGATTGGTATCCTCCACTGTGACTGACTTATTATGCTGAAGTCTCCACTTTTCATCTACATGCTCATAAGGAACCTGCCAAATTCAAATGCAATACATTATATTTAAAATGCTCTCAGTTGTAAACTGAACATGTTTCATGTAGAAAAGAATTACCAAAATGCCAAAACAGTGCTGAAACCAAATAGTTAATACTTGTCTGGATAAATACAAACATTATTTTTACAATACATGAGATACGCTAGAGGGAGGAGCAAAAACAGTAGTCCAGAGTACATTTTATTAATATTGTTATGGGGTAATGCAATCACACTAGAATGGTAATCTACCTGGCAGCTGGGATATTTTTGTTGTTTACACGAAGAAGTTGCTTTCTCAGAGATTGGATATTAGAAAGAATACACAATGTTTTTTATTGGCCATGTGGGGATACATAAAGGACAGGACTACACTAGTACTTCAAGTTCTTTTATGAAGAAAACTGAGATGCAAACACTGTTTTCAAATGTAGAACATGATCCTGAGGCTGTTGAGCTAGTACTTAAAGAAGCCACTATGCCACTTTGCTATTTAAATGTAATTTTAAATCACTTAGCCACAAGGAGGAGAGAAAAAGAAACAGGTGAATGAATAAAATAAATCCCTTATTTCAACAAGGGTATGGAATGCATGTAATCTATAACCTGCAGGTTTGAGTGCCATTAATACAGTGACATTCAAAGTATCTTTTCTTGCTTTTGTTTTTGTCTGAAGGGTAAACATGTCACAGCTGACAGCCCTGCCCCTTGATTTTTTTGCAAGTTGTTGGTTGCTAACCTAAGGAGGACTGATGGTCTTCCAGGTAGACAACCCTAAATTATCTAAATGTGGTTGCCAGGTAGCTTCATCCCCTTTAACCCAGATGTGTTTCAAGAATGAGGTGCTGTAACCGGTCTGATCCTGCATTTTTGATATATTCGAAACTCCCATTAGAGGAAGCTACTGCTTAATGAATTAAGAGGCTTAGGAAGCTTTGGTTAGCAGTGGCATTATTGTAACCTGCAGTAAAACTCTTGTGGTATAAATCAAAGGTTAAAACACAGCTGTGTTTCTTAAAGCCCTAAGAGATTGTAGCATCCTCATGGAAAATATAAATAAGTGTCTCCTTATATTTTAAATATATTGCTACTCTGTTTTATTAATTGTGACTTTTGACTATACTTAGCTCTTAGCTAGCACAAATCATTTTTACTTGTAGAATTTTCCAGGGGAGTGGTGATGATAAGCTCTTGAGCATTGTGCAGTCTTATTCATGTGTGTGATGTAAATTTTCCATATGTAGAGGCTAATGTAATGTTTGCTTTGGCACTCACAAGGATATATTGATTCTGGCAATATTTTAATATGCTATGTTGTTAGTTTAACAAAAGTATGACATCATAAAAAACCAAAACCTGAATTTTGAATGGCCTTAAGCAAAATCGGCTGTTTCTCTTCCACAGTTTGCAGTGTAAGTATTGGCTGCCTCTTTCAGAATAATGGTGACAGAATTAGAATTAATATCGGCTACTATTTTTAAGTGTGGAATATCCACTGTCTGAACAGTTGTAAGATTCACAGAAGGAGATATGGAAAGAGTTCTTCATTCCCAAGAAGACCTTTTGAATCTGAGTAGCACTTTCTGTATTTTGGCTTCATGACATTTCAGTTTTCAAAAAGTTTAATCAAAGGCATATTTTTAAAATATTTCCAAGTCATCTGTATTAAGCAAGTAGGACTACTGAAATAAAAGCAGAAAAAGAGATGCAGACATCTATATAGGAAATGCAGTTTAAAATGGCTTATTGTTAATTAATTTCTGGAGGAAAGAAAAATTAATTTATTAATATAGAAAAAGTCACTTAAGTTTAACTTTTGACATATGAAGTTAATTCTTTAATCAGATGTGTACCTAAAATTAATTTATACACATTGTATTAATACTAAACATTTTAATTTGTAATTGCAAATTTTCTTTAATTTTTGTGTGGAGATTTTTTTGGTTATTTCAGCATAGCTTCCTAAAGGTAATTAGAGAAAGGTAGTCTTGTTAGAACTGAGCTTTGATTTCCTTGGCTTTGGCTTGCTCTGTGAATACTGTGTATTTTTTGCGCAGCTGTACAGGGACAATTGAACATGGTACTTACTGGTTTAGACCTTGCTTAGTTTTTAAGCAAGTGTGAGACAATTAAAAAGTAAAGAAAGTGACCAAGCTTTTTTCCTACACTAATTTTAAAGTATCTAGTCAATAACAATTGGCTCATATAAAAAAAAAAAATTGTTGTTTTTTTCGCAGCAAAACCAAGGCAAGGTGCTTGTGCCGTATTCACAAATCCACTGAATCTGAAGAGGACAGCCAAAATGCCAGCCTGATGGGGAGACTCATCATGCTGAGTACGAACTCTGGTAACACTAGGGAAAAGTTTATTGTCTTGGAAACTGCACAGCTAGTCTCCTGATTCTGCTGTTTAGTAATGACTAAAAATTTATAACAAACAACCCCCGTATTTGTATTAAACACCAGTGGAAATCGGTTAACATAAATTTTGCTACTTCATTTTCATTTGTGGTGTGAACTTTACTCACGTCTGTTCCAGTGTGCTCTTTGATCTGTTGACATACGGTTTGCTTCCTCTTTTTCCTATGCATAGTGGACAACTAAGCTGTTTCACCAGGAGCTATATACACAAGCATTTGCAGTAAAGTTTGCTGGCTGAGTTATTGTTAGGATTGAAAAAAGAGAGTTTTATTTACTTCTGTACAAATTGCTTTTTCTTTTTGTGTGAATGCAATGAATTGTGTAGATGCTAAATTATACATAGTGGCATTGGCTGTATTTTCAAATTATTTTAAGTCAAGTGTCAGAGAATCATAGAATGGTTTGGGTTGGAAGGAACCTTAAAGATCATCTAGTTCCAACCCCTCTGCTGCAGGCAGGGACACTTTCCACTAGACCAGGTTGCTCAAAGCCCCATCCAACCTGTCCTTGAATACAGGTACGGTGGCTATGATAATAGTTCATATGTAAACCATTTCTTCTCCATAGAGCATCTTCATAATGGGTGGTTGAACAACCTTGGAAATAAACCACGTATAGATATTGCAAAAATATCAAACACTGCTATTGTTAATAATACAGGTCACTTTGCCTTTCAGTATGTGTAAACTTCTCTCCACATTTGGAACAAGGATTGATCATGACACTTCAGTTATGTGCCAGTTCCCCTTCTCTTAAGAATCATCCAGACTCTGGGCAAGTGTAAGTCTCCTATATGCAGTTACACTTTGTGTGTAGTCAGTAAGAGCTACACAGATTTCCATGGGCATCTTAGCAGGTTCTTTGTTTTACCTGTGCCTCCTGTCATAGAGGTCATGCCGGGGCTGGGCTTTGAGCTGAGAAGGAAACTTACCTGTTGAGAGACCATTGTTCACCCTTTGCTGGTACCAAGCAACCAAAGGAGAACTTGCCTGGTTTGAAAGCAGGAGCCATATGTGCAAGAGGGGAGAAAGATGAAGATACAGCTCAAAGGCAGGCATGAGAGGGAGTGAGTATTTCGTCTGGGAACTAGGGTAAGAAGGAAGCTTGGATAGACCGACCAAGAAAAATGAGATGTGGAACAGGGAACTGAGGAACAGAACACTGTGGGTATGGTTTATGGAGAAGCTTTGTAACAGGATACAGTGTGGCAGGGTGAGCACCTTGGGCCTAGAAATAAATGACATAGTGGAGGCAAGAAGAGAAAGGGGACTTGTCACAAAATTTGTCACAAATATAGGGTGAAATCTGGGTAAACAAAGCAATTGGTATAAGGATTGGAGGTAGAAAGACCTATCTTCAAAGTTTTTATTCTCCCAAGTGGTAATGTATTTTCACATTTTAGCAGAATATTACAGGTTTTGTCTTTCATCCATATGTGCACAATGTATTTCAATATATTGAAAAGATAGAATGTTTCATTTGTTGTAGTTTGTATGTGCTATGCACATGTTTGAAACAGTGCAGGCAAGTGTATGATACACCTGCTTTTGCTTTCTCCTTAGGGAACAATGTTTTTAACTTCTTTCAAGTAGAACCCTATAGTGACAGAAGCTACATTCCTACCTCCTGGGAAGCAAATACCAGAGATTAGCAGAAGTGTCTTGTATCCTGATTATGTTCAATGAAGGTAGAACAATTTTATTTACTCCATGTGTTCTGATGATGTCCCATTTCAATCAGGACAATATCTGCAGATTATCACCATGAAGAGCCTCCCAGTATCAGTTTCTGTTATACTTGCATCTGTTCAACGAACTTAAAATGAATTTGTCTAAACTAGAAATAAAACTTAGAGAAAAATAGCAGAATATGCTTCATCTGGGATTACAGCAATTTAGAGATGGAATATGTTTCGTTATTTTAAAACACTTGGTTGCAGAGGAGCACTTATCCAAGAGGCTGAAAATTTAGCTTATTTGAGGTATAATGTATGTCAAGAATATTCAAGTTAATATCTATATTCTGAAGCTTTGTATACTTAGCCAAAGATACCTTGTCAATTGTTGCTGTGAAAAAGGAGTTAGCAACAAGATAGTCTCATTTTCAGAGGATATTTTATTCATCAAGTTGCTACAATTTTGAAGTGAACTTGAAAGATTAAGAAAGCAAATGAATTCGCTTAATAAGGCTAAAACCCACAGATGACATACAATTTAATAAATAATTAGATTAAGAATAATCTAGGCATTCCTGTATTTTGATACTAAATGAAATTTTAAGTTCATTAGAAAAACAGACTTAGTGTATGCTGCTAGTTATAAAAACAACCAAAATGTTAAAATTTTTAAGTATGATGTAAAAATAGAATGCTCTATAGCTACTGCATAAGTCCAGTGTATAGTCTTCTCTGTAGTGTGTCCTGTTCAGCTAGGAAAAAAAAGATGCAGTAAAAATAGATAGTGAAGTTTTTTCCTGTCTCTAAGAATTTTCATGTGAAGACAGCTTAGGGAATTGAATGATAGACAATGTGAGAATGGCATATAATGTTATGTTTTGGTATTTAGAAGGTATAATTTATACCTTTACATGATACAGAAAGCAAGATAAATTAGTCAAGTTGGCAGGCAACAAACCTTCACTGTATATATTTATCACTGTGCCCTATAAAAACAAGGAATCACAATGTTCACAAGGCTGAAAGATTGGTGAGTTACCAAAAATGGGTTGTATTAGATTTTTCCATTTTCATTTTTATATATGTGAAAGAGAAATTTTGCATATTTACTGTTCAAGATTTTTAAATGCTTCCAATTGGAAAACCAAAGAAACAATAATCCTAAAACCTTTCTCATTACCTTTTGCGAGATCGTAACATTGCTCAACATTCAGCTCAACAGCAGAGCTGAAGAACACGCCTGAATACAAAATGGGTCTAGTATGCACAGTTACCAAATTAAGAAGAGCTAGAAGAGGAAAAGATAGAAAGATAGAGAACATACTAATTGGCATGACAACATGTAGTCCTGTAGCAATCATACAGCATGTAGTATTTTATATAGAATGACAAATTCAGTACAGTTCCTGAGAGAGCAGGAGAGAGACAACAGTTTTGCCACACTTTCCCGTCACTTACGAGTGTAAACTGGCACATGGACAAGCCAAAAGCCAAAGAATGAAAGTAATTGGTTTGCTATAAGAGTTACAATTGATTAATTATGTTTGGGTGAGACTGGCTGTTTTGGAGGGTTTCATTGCAAAGCAAACACTAATTTTTTCTTTCTTTAGTGTCAGGCACACTCTAGCCTCCATTTCCTTCTGAGATAACAAGTGCTCTTTAAATGGAGGAGTGCATCTTTGAACTTGAATAAAAAGGTTGTTGTGGAGTGTAGGATTTAGCAGATAGGCTTAGAGAGTCCAGGCCTACCACTAGTCTTTTATTTTACACTAAGAGAAGCTTTGCTGTTTTAAATGGCTGTTTGCTATATTCCCTATTAAGCACAGTAGTCAGATGTTGTTCTGAGGAATTGGGCAGCTTAGCTTCCAATGACATTGATTACACTCTACAGTGAGAGCATGAGAAAGAGTAGTGGGTGGAGAAGTGAAAATGCAGTGTGAGGCATTTCAAGGAGATTGCACTCTAGCACTTGCATGTGGGTGACAATCCCTCAGAGAAACACTTTTTACTCTGAAGTGGAGCAGAGTTGAATCTTCTGTGCACACTTAAGGTTTAATCTCCATCCCTGCAAACTACCAGTGCAGCCTGTAGTTAAATGTGCATTTACTTAAAATGAAAAGAAAATAACAGTAGCGAGAAGCTGCATCTTTAGCACAGAGCTGTGACTTCACAGAGAGAGACGCTGGCGTGTTAATCCCTGGCATAAACAGGTGCCATTCTCAACGACAATGCTAAGCCAGTTTACACATGGGCTGAGCTAAACCCAAAGATGACACACAATGCTGTTCAAAACATACATTTAATCCTTTTTGAATTTTTGTGATCTAACAACGGGAGATGTTTGTGTTAAGAAAAGATGGTATAAAAAAATCTGTCATTGTCACTGACCATGACTTTCTCTGACATACAAATTACGACAAACACAGTCATTATCTTCTTTTAGATAAAAATTTCATCCTTTTATTCAAGAATGAATATTAGTGAATTGAATAAATCCTCAGTGGTAGTTACCAAACTCTGAAATATGATCTTCTTTTTAAATCAGAAACTGTCTGAGCTAGCTTATAAAAAGAAGGAAGAACAAAATCATCCACACAATAAGTCTACATTTTATTTTATCAAAGTTTATGAGGAACCAATGTAATCAACAAGAACCTTGGGTTTAGTTTCTTTTTCTTTTACAAATACTTATTTTAAGAGCAAAATAAAGCACATGGAAAAGGAAGCTGCATGGTACATGGTCTACAAAACATGCAAGTATTATTATATCACTTAAGACATTTAACAAGCTACTAAATCACACTCTTCTTGCATCAATTGGCTTGAAGCAGAGTATCAGAAACAGTAAATACTTATTTTACTTTGAAACAATATTAGTAAAAGGCCTCAAGGTTTAATCTGAAAGAAAAAAAACCCTTTGAATTTTTGACCCAAATTTCCAACATAATTTATGTCACATTAAATCCAAAAGACTCTTAAAGTCTGTAGAGCTTCTTCAAAATATTGACTAGTTGCTCACAATTGGAATCCAAATTAATGGTGCCTGTTTTGGTTTTGGATGGGGTAGAGTTAATTTTCTTCACAGTGGCTGGTATGGTGCTATGTTTTAGATTTGTGCTAAGAACAGTTTGGTAATATAGAGATGTTTTTGTTACTGCTGAGCTGCGCTTGCAGTGTCAAGGTCTTTTCTGCTTCTTGTACTCCTTCACTAGTGAGAAGGCTGGGGCTGGGGCTGCACAGGGATTTGGGAGGGGACACAGGACAGTTGGCACCCGCTGACCAAAGGGATGTTACAGACCATATAGTGTCATGCTCAGCATAGAAATCTGGAGAAAAAAGGAGGAAGGAGAGGACATTTGGAGTTATGGTGTTTGTCTTCCCAAGACACTGTTACGTGTGGTGGAGCCCTGGCTCTCCTGGAGATGGCTGAACACCTGCTGGCCCATGGGAGGTGGTGAATGAATTAATTCTTTAGCTTTGCTTGCGTGCACTACTTTTGCTTTACCTATTGAACTGTCTTTATTTCAACCTATGAGTTCTCTTGCTTTTATCGTTCTGATTCTCTCCCCCACCCCACCAGAGGGAAGTGAGCGAGTGACTTGGTGGTGCTTAGTTGCTGGCTGGGGTTATCCATGACAGTGCCTGATACTACTTGTAAAGATAAAATGGCAAACACTGAAGTACAAAAATACTTTGTTCACTACTCTTACTTTGTTTAAGGGCTGAAATTTGGTTTGCTCACATATGTGTTTATATTTTTGTGTAGGATATTCAGAATTTTTTATCCTACAACATTCTGTGTGGGTAATAAGTTTTATGAAACTTAATAACCAAACAGATAAGCATGATTGATTAAGATAAGTGATTTATAATAAAATCCTTAAGACATGTTCATATTTGTTGTTTTTCTCTCAAATACTTGAGAAAGTTTCTGTGAGAAAGTATGCCTATCTTAAACTTAAAAGACCTTTGAAGTTCAAAATAAAGTTTGTGAAGATAGAAAAAGAAAACAATAAGGGAAAAAATGGCTTTTTAAAATGCTTTGTCAGAAAGTGAAAATGCGTATTTATGTTTTCCTATGTTTTTACATTTCATAGACATTGTGTTAATTCATTACACAGTGGCATGTGATTCTAAGGAAATACCAGTAAAGCAATATAATCTAAACTTACGCTTTGGGCTTCCATTTTTTTCCAATTGTTCTTTCTCCTTTTTTTATATTAGTCAGTCAGATTAAAAAAGAAAGCAAACATGACTCTTTGGAAGTCACAGATAGTTGAAGGTAATGCAGGCAAATATTAGCTAAGTGTTTTTTCCAGTGGATTTTCCTTTCCTGTGTGAGATCAAGAATACGGCAGTCTCATCTGGTGTGCTACCAGCAATTTTTTTAGTAGAGGTATGCTGTATGTATGCTTGTGATACTTCATGTTGTTTTTATGTTCTTGTTTCCAGCTACAGTACTTTCTGATTTATCTTAATAAAGCTTTTAGAGATTCTCAAGTGGAGAGTAAGTATTACTTAGGTATATTAAGTATACATTATCTAAGTATTGCTGGTTGTATTCATAAAGTGAATAAATAAAAAGTTTAACATAAACCTGCATGTGTAACCATGTGTAACTACATGGACAATGACAACTTCAGGCCTCTTGGTTTTCATGCCCAGCTTGTTTGATGAGCTCAGCAATGAATGTGTGAACTTTCCCCAGTGTAGCCTAGAGCAACCTTTTCTAGCTCCCCAGGAGTTTCAGTACTCCCTCTTTTAAAAACAAAACAAAGCAAAACCACAACAAAACAGTTATTGCCAAAGATAAGCCTAATGGGCTTAGAGTATATATATACATACATGTACATATGTATATATGTATGTATAAAAATAAAACGAGAGCATAGAGAACATCAGCAGGCTGGGAGGTAGAGAAATGGAAATTGGCTGGCATCCAATTAATGAAAGGTCCAGGCATGAGAAAAAAGAAATTCTTTAAATAGGCATTTAACATAAGGTAAGAGAGAGGTTGTTTCCTTAGAAGTTTTTCCTAAAACAAATGGTAGTATGGAATGTGAAGCAAAAGAAAAGTTAATAAGGATCTTTCTATTTTTAATCTAGAAAAGCGTACAAGCCATAACTTTCATGTTTGGACTTTTTAAGCACTTTTATGCAAGGGGCCTGCTGGGGATCCACATTCTTCTGCAGTCAGTATGGATGCTGAGTCATCAGGAAAACTGGCCATTTGGTTCTTGGTTTCTAAATATAGAGGTGAACATTTAAAGCCCTGATCTGGGAACAGTGGACACTCATATGCAGCTTTGGTGACATGAATTATTTAATTCTTAATAGGCTTGTATCAAAACCAAAGCTGTGCTTGTACTGCATATACTCCTGAAAAACGGTGTTTTCTATGACAAAAACCAATTAATTAAAATATAAAAATTATTAAAAGAACTATAGAAGAGCAACAAGTTTCAATCTTTGATAAGCATCAGAACCCTCTCATGACAGCTTGTGTGTCTTTGCTATATGCAGAGGAGGTGGAACAAGTAGATTTTGGGGGAGGAAACATAACAGCAACCTAAATTAAGGAAGGAAGCTTAGGTTAAGCCTTAGAAGGGGTGAATTTTGACTCTTTGATTTGGTTTTATCTATTGTGTTCAGGGAATAAGGAGTGTGAGTTTGTGGGACTCTGCCTGGAAATGGTCAGTTCGATGAATTATATTATCAGAGATTTATACTACCATCACTTTTGCAGCTGCTGTATTTTATTAACATTCAGTACATAGGTTGGTGTGGGGTTTTTTATTTCTGATGAAGTTCTGCACACTTGGTTTGTTTGTTTGTTTGGAAACTTTTCTAAAGTAGGACATTTGACATTCAAAATGCTGTGACAATCAATCAAAACACGCATTCTCACTTTCACTTTAGACAAATTTGTATAATTCAGTATTGTATAGTAGGAGCTCATTCTTATTAAAGCAAGGTTTTACATTGGTGGTTCAGTGTTTTATTTGACAGCATTCTGTGCCTTCTGCATAGATCCTAGCTGAAGAGATGCTTGCTGAGTGCTTTGTCACCTGAAAATGTGGGGCAGGGAGGGAGAAATCCTGCCTGGTCAGCAATGGCAGTTTGGCTAAGTCGTACACTGCCAGCAGTGGCGTCACGCCTCTGCCAGGGCCAGCCTCAGCCAGGGACTCACCCCGGGCTCTCTCTGCACAAACCTGCTGCTGCAGAGCATGTGCAGCACAGGTGCCATGTCCCCATCCAGCTACTAGGGTCTTCCAGGAACGTGAGTCCTTGAACAAGCTGTGAGGTCCCATGGGGATAGTTCTGGCAGGCCAAGTATGGCCCAGGGGCGCTCCGGTGCCTGGCTCTGCTTTGAGTGAAGCACGTGCTCATCATTTAGACTGCTTTCAGTCCAAGTAGGCAGAACTCCTGGTAACTCTGAATTAAGGAAAGAATATTTAGTGAGTGGATGGCAGCAGAGGAAAACTGTTTTGAGGAAAAATAGCTTTTTTCTTTAAACTTTGTGTCAAACATTCATCCTGAGTATGCACAGTATGTTTCAAGAGCTATTTTTTGTAGCTGAAATAGCTGGGAACAGAACTCTTTAACAGGGTGTAAAAAACCTGTAGCTATGTTAAGTGACAAAGCTCTGGCCATTGCATGCAACCTGCAGTGCTTTTGTACAGTGGCAGTTCATGTGCAGCTGATTCATCAGTCAAAAAACTAGCCGTTACCTTACTGTAAGATGTGAGCTTCAAAATGAGGCTGTGCCCTCATTTTCTATGAGAACTTAGAACATGCGAAGTTTAAGGTTTTAAAAGTTAGTTTGCCATGCGTGAGTTATTAAATCTTGAAAATACTTAAATTATATCAGTTTCTTTCTAGCTGGTGTAAGACTAAGACAGATGATTTTACAACAAAAGAGGATTTCTTGACAATATTACAGCAGCATGATGAGAAGAATCTTTTTGATTGAACTAGGGCAGAGGACTCTTCTGATACTTGTGCTAAAAGGTCCGGCCCTAGCTATGAACACCTTGTCTGTTGCTCTCATGGAGTTTCTCAGCAGCTTCTAGGTGGAGTCAAAGTGTCTGGGTTCCAGAAGATAAATGCCTAATATGACACCTACAAGTGTATCTCTGCTGCCTATGGTAGATATATAGAATACAATAAAGTCCTGGTTTATTCCACTAGTAGAAAAATCAGTAAATGTTTATGAACCAGCCCATTTCTTAACATGTTCTTTGGAGAAGACTGAATCCTTCTTTCAATTGTGCATGGTATCCTGAAGGTATTCATTTGGGACTTTATTACCAGTTTTTATTATCATTATCTTTATTTTGGGTGCTGTCTTTGCACAGACTGAAAATAGTGACACCTCTCTTTTTCTCAATTGAACTTTTTACTGTTATTTGTGTATTTTCTACCTACAACATTTCAAATACTAATGATTTCATGTGTGCTACTATTAATATATAATGGATGAGGCCTTGATACAACTGAAAAAATACAGAATACAGCTGAGACAGAGATATGGAATGAATTATTGATTATCTATAATATAGCCACAATTCCAGCTTAAACTCTTAACATTGTGTGACCAGTTATTGTGTCTTGTTTGAATCTTATGTGAAAAAAAATGAAAAATGCAAAGTATTTACTGCATCCACAAAACCGTTAGTGCTTTTTTCTCCAGTTTCACTCATCCCTGTTAATTCTGACAATGCTGCCATATGACTTGAGGTGAAATTAAATTTCCATTAAAAATTCAAATTTTGGGTATAAAATATACTTGTGAATTTCTCTAATGAATGGGCCCTTGCCACAAAGGGCCCACAGCAGCTTACTGGCCAGTGACTATTATTATGCACACCTCTATTATGACACTTACAGTATAATATGATGTGTTTTCTTTCATGTGATTCCTAGGATGACCCTGCCTCAAATTCAATACAAAAAATTCTGTTCTGACCCTAAGGAATCAAGTAAAAGTTTTGCCACAGACTTCACTTATGACAAGATCTCATCATAACGAAATTTTGTAGTCAGCAGATCTAGAATTACTGTGCATACCCATTCAGGGATCTGTTGACACTTTGGTGAGTGTAGTATCAAGTGTTGTTGGGCTACATTTTCTGGGACCTTCTTGATATTTGTGGTTTTATGCTTCCAGAAAGGAAAATGTAGAATCTTTTGGCAAAATGAAAAGGAAAGAAAAAATGCTGCAGCTAGAGTATATCTTTACATTGCTGTGTTGTCAGACCTGCTTTTTAAATTAGTTTTTAAGTTTTTCTAAGAAGTGCTTTAATAAAATATTAATATTGGTGTTCAGCGGTCACAGAACAGAAGCAATCCAGAGTCTCTATCTGCTCCATACAGAAAAGACCTATAACAGAAGCAGCAGAATGACTTAATATGAAGAATTTTGAAAAAGGAAACTAAGCTCTCCTGCATTCTTATTTATTAGAGAGGGAGACGGAACTGAAGAGTAACCTTTAAGGAACTCAAATTGCACCTGAATAATTTGGATTTAGAAGGGATGTTCCTTTCATGTTCAATTGGTTTATTGAATCCATGCTAGGTTCCTGTAAATGCTACACAGGTTTTGCATCTCCAGTATTTTGCCTAAATGAAAGACTAACCTTTGGAATCTGGCTTGGCTATATTACATCTATGGTTAGTCTAATAGAGGTGAAGAAAGTCATTGAACTGAATGGCACAAATTCTCTTGGTCTTCAAGAAGCAGTTTTAACAACAGTCTCACTTGGATGTTCAGAGTGACAGGAATTAACATCATTGCTATACATAGGAACATCCTTCTGCTTGAAACAGCCTTCACAAATTCATGTTTCAGTAATCTACAAGGGCAGAGTGTGGTTCTGAAGGAGGAAAAGCTGAATATACTTTTCATTCCTGTGAGAAATTAAAAAGAAGGCAAGTGCTTTGAGTGGTGAGCAACTCTGCCTTCATTTTGATTCTGCTGGTCTGCCATAAAGAAACTTGAAACAATGCTTATTTTACTGAACAAAAATATTATGAAAATGATTGTCTTGAGGAGCTGTGGGATTGGTGTGAATGTGGACTAAGGTAATTTTGTTCCTTTAGTGTACAGTATATGTTGACAGTAAATTCTTCCTGCAGACAGTGGTTATAAGAAGTTTTGCCTTGGGGGTTACACAAAAAACTCTATTAGAAGTATAAGAGAAATCTTGCTTTGTATGTGGGACTTTTTAATAATACACCTATTTCAGTCTCCTCTTTCAGCATTTGTGTGTAGATCTCTCAGGTGTCTTGTACAGTCTTTATGGACAAGATAGTATTTAACGAGGTGCTTGAGACTTGGCATATTTTGGAATTTATTTATGATTTTTATGCAAAAGCAAAATCATATTGAAATTGGACAGGAATCTAATTTGTGAATTACACTCAGGAAGTGCTTTGTGGAAAAATACCCAAATTGGTAACAGGGATTAAGTATTTCGTATTCTATTTAATATATCCAGCATTAGACACGTCAGATTGTAAGTAGCATTTTTGAGTTTATTCCTGGCAATAAGTACTTTTTCGTATTAAGGGAGGGTAATAGTTTGGTTCTGATCCTGAAAAGCAGGAAAAAGTTGATGTCTTTGGGACCCTGCTCTCACACTGTCCTTAGGGGAAGTTAGAATAACAGTGCAATTGCTCTTTCAGCTGGAGCCTGGGATGTCCTGAGTTATTCTGAATGTGTGCCAGCCTCAGTTATTGGTACTCTGGTCTCCAGATGGATTTTTTTGTTCCACTCCTTTGCAGCATTCCTTGTCAAAAGGGCTACTCTTACCCTTTACTACATGAAGGTAGAAGGACTAAAGTTTGGAATGACAGTGAAAAGTGAAAACTTCTATAAAACAGGAATCAACTTTTTCCCACAAAGTCCCCATGTAATCTTTGCTTTCGTATTGTTGAATCCCTAACAAGAAACTGTCCAGTAAACACTTTGTCATTGCTAAACATCAGGACCAAATAGCAAGAGCCATGGATAAGATAGCGACCATAATAAAGGTTGACTAAAGCCATATATAAACAAAGGCTTCTCAGACAACCTGGACATTTTGTATGTGTCCCATCAGCAAACAAAGGTATGGCATGTCTGCAATCCTCAAGTTCAGCACAGATACTAAACTGTAATTGGTTATGAAGCTGTGTAAGAAATTGTCCCATCCTGGTGAATAATCATCTCATCTCACTCATTGTTAACTCATTGCCTGCTCACGGCTGGCTTAGAGTGAGGGTGATATGGGAACCTGCAGAGCAGTAAGTTTGGCACCTAAGACTTGCAGCTAAGACAGAAGAATGCTGTGTATTCTCAGAGATGGAGGATACAGCCCATCCGTCTTCTGTTCTTTGCTCTACCTGTTCAAAGAATAAAAAAAGTGGTACCAGTATTCTGCTCTATTTTCTCTAGGCAATCCAAGAATGAGATTTGGAGTACTTAAAAGATCTACTAAAGCCCAGACATAAAACATAGGTCATCCAGAACAATGGATCTTTCCATAGTAAGAGCAAAGCTTGACCATGACAGAGTTTCCTTTGGAAGCAGTTCAGCTCTGTCTCAGAAACTACAGATAAGGAACGTAAGTATCCATATTTGTGTGCATGTGTGTGTAAACTAAAATAAAAATTCCAAAACAGAGAAAGTTTACTTGCTTCTTCCCAGCTCCACATAGACAGAATCATAGAACTACATAGACAGCAATTGTGTTGCTTTATGCATGCCTGAGGTGTGGTCAGGAAACAATACAGAAATACATAAAAAATAGAATGGGAAAAAGAAACTAATGTGCAGAAATGTCTGGCTGCTATTTTGTTTACCTCTAAATGTTGTTGTAAATAAATGAGTATGTGCAATTGACCATGGATTATCCTTTACCTATGAGGATCTAAAAACTCAATTTGGAACAAGTTTTACAGAATACTTCATAACTTCTTTGGATTTATAAAAACTTTTTAACAACGTGGCATATGAATTTATGAGTGTACTGTGGTACTGTCATCAAAAAGAAGATCAAAATAGTGACTAGAATAAGTGAAAAGGAGATAGAACTGGCACAAAATCTGTATGGAACAAAGAAGTTACCTTTATTATTCAAAGTACAACTCCCGTTGGGAACTTGCGTAGGTATTGTATAATTCATGATGGAATAGGTCCTCTAATGAAGGACCATTATGATGGGAAGCAGGTAGTCTCCATTTGAAATAGAAAGCTGGGCACAATTATACTGGTTGTTAGCGTGCAAGCAGCTAAAAGGGCCCCGTGTGTTATTAGGCACTTACCCTTACTACCTGAAGTGGAATTGTCTGATAGGAAAATTGGATGGGACTTTCTGTGGAAAAAAATGCCAATTGTGTATAAAGTTGTCTGTATGAGTCTTATGACTGATTTTGGTGGTTTAAGGTTAAGTTTTCTTGGCAATGAAAGAAGTGTTTTGGCTCTTCCTGAGGTCTGTAAGCTTTATTAAGCACATGCGTGACAAGTAATCTGATAGCAAACTATGTTTTCTTTGCCTCCCTAGGACCCTTAAACGTTGACCGAAGCCCTTCATCTGAGACAGGCATTGCTTTTACTGTGGTTTCTGTGACAGCTGAATGTCACAGAATGGTGAATCTTTCTTTGGAAGGCAGAAGATGAGATGCATTGTCTTTTAGTGGTCAAGTCTGATAGACATCCTTTTTCATGTGTCAGTATTGAGTCTTATAAAAGATTTTTCGGAAGTGAAAATAAGTTTTCCTGGGAGAGAAAGATAAGAAATAAAGGATTAGCATATCTCTCTATACAATAACTCCTACTGTGAAATTCTAGCCCTATTTCTAATGCTAGGTTAATAGCTGGAATTTGTGATCTTAAAGGCCTGTGATTCTAATGAGAGATTTGCTCCTGACTTCAGGATGATCATGGTTTTACTCCTATGGTGCAGCTGGGCTTTCCTAGGAAAGCTAAAGTATAAAATACAACCTCTGCCAGCACATCATCAATGCAACATGATGGGAAGAGGATAACATTGAATAATATCCACAGCCAATAATAGCTACTGTGAGCATCCTGTCAATCGGTGTATTAATGTTAGTCACCAGCTTGATTAATGATATGGAAACACTTGCTTTCTCTGAATAGTGTCTGAGTGCCTCCTGCCAGAGCAAAGGAGATCACCTTCTGCTGAGCTTATACATAAATGCAGGAATAGAACCATTATGGGTGCCTCAGTGCATTGTTCAATAGCCTCTTCCAAATTAAGAAGGCTCTGAGACCTGTTTATCCCTGCCTGTATTAGTTTGCACACTTAAAATCAGCTGACTCTCAGACCAAGTGGTGCTTGTACCTTTAAGCTCAGCAGTGGCTGTAGCCTGTGTTATGGAATTTTTCTGTCACTATGAAAGACAAAACAAGATTCATACTAAAGATGGCCCTGGAATTTCTTTGCAATTATCCTCCCTGAGAAACTTGAAGTTTCTGGATTGCAAAAAGGAAAACACTTGAAGAAAAGTCTGTACATGATAGAGAGATCTTGATAAGGCAAGAAAAGGATCTCATTGAATAATATCCAAAAAATAAAATGAAAAAGAAATATTTACATCAAGCCAGAAGGAAACAGAACAGTAGTGTGAGGGGACAGAGGCCTTTTACTGTCTGAAAGTACTGTAAGTTCTACTCAAGATTGGGCAGAGTTCTGCATTGTGGTATTAGATGTCAACATCCTGAGATACTCAGCTTGGCACAGTGAGACCACTTCATTGCCTCATTTCATGCTAGTGTGTTTCAGGCTATGTGCTGAATATGTCCAGAACTTGGCATTTTATTCTGTGTGCAATAGATTAAATTTTCCTATTTTGACAGGGAATATCTTTAGCAGTATGCTCTGAAATGCCTTAGGGATTCAAGCTGCCCCTTAATCAATGCTGCAGGCGATGCAGTTTTGAGGTTTTTTTTCTCTAGTATATGAACTATGACACTAGATTCATCCTTGCATACATCTGTCAGACCAGACTGAAAGCATTCAGATAGAGCCACTTCATTACCAGCACAGGGCCAACAAATAGGAGACAATCTAAAAAAGGGGGATTGAAATATAACATAAATGGGAAATATAAGATATCCCAAAATAAGGTCATAATGGAGGATGTAAATTGCACAGAAATCCACACAGCAACAGGACATCCTCAAAATATGCTACAGTATCTGCATACTAATATTGACTTTTACAAATATGCAACAAATATGGATTGTTTGGGAAATGAACAGCTATGGGTCAAGATGTAACATAACAGAAAAAACAACTTTGCAAATATAAATATTTATTATTAGTGGACAGTAACTGCTTCCTACTAAAATTGGCAAGAATTATGAACCCAACCCTCTTAGTACTTACTGGAGAATTAGAAAGCTGAGAGAATTAGAAATGAGACAGTGTAGCAAAAAAACCTCTTCCGCCTTCTAGAAAAATCAGCAAAGCTAACATTGCCGGACCATAATGAAGAATACTCCAGTGTATTGAGAGCTACTGGGCTGCAGATGCACCACTAAAAATCTCCAGTGCTTGATACTGAACCAAGAAAAGAAAAATACAAAATGAAAAATCCTGCACTGGCTGAAGGACATGCAGAATTCTTTCCCATTTGTATTTTTTGTGATTCTTAATTCTTGTGTGAAACACTGCTGGACTGCCATAGAGCAAATTACAAGCAAGAGATGAATGTGTCTGGTTTGATCTTCGAGCTTTTTTGATAAGATGAAGGTAAGAGTTAATGTAATCTCTCCATATTGTGGCATGTTTAACATCTGCTGTTCCTTTCTGGGTTTGTTTGCAGTTTCAGTCCTTAACTTCTGACCTTTTCTTTTTTTAATTTAGCCATTGATTACACCACAGAACATGTGATTCATTTGAACTGCAAAATGCCTGTTTCTTGTGGTACTAATAAGCATTGTGCCCACTAAAAGCTGTAGAAGAAGGGAAAGGGAGGAGGCCTAACAGGCTTGACACTGTCTTTTGTCTGTGTTGCAGCCAGGGGAGAAGGAAAGATGTATAGGAATTGTCTTATCATCATGCACACATATACATGTACATAAGCATTTTTATTTGTTTATCTAATCTCTTGGGATGCTTTTTCAATGCCTGTCTTAACCCTTTGTTCTTGACGTAAGCAAGGAGAAACTATGTGACAGGCATTTAGTTTTTTTCTTTCTCAAGAACAGCTAGTGTCCCTTGTGCTGAGAAGAAAATGGGACTGTATGGAAAGCTAAATTTCAATTAACACATCAAAGGGCAGTTTGTGGTGTTTAGCCTATAGCTAGGGTTTGACTGAGTTGCAGGACTCTGGGAATTTTGTGTTTTCCTCACTTATTGCGTTCTTACCTCGACTACTTTTCTGCTCTTCTCCTGCTTCTCTGAAAGGGACAAATGAAAGCAGTATAATCTTGTTGAATATGGCTCTTGCTGATGAATTAGATGAACAGCTGCTGGGAACAGTCTAGGAATATGATTTGGTGAAAAAAAGAGATGAGATACAAACAAATTCCCTTATGATGCCATTCATTCTGTATGCAGTATTATACCAGATTGGTGAAAAAATGGGAAGGCCTAAAATTCAATTTCACTTCAAGCTGGTTTAAAAAGAAGCAATTCTACATACATTGCAGCCACAAAAACATGTATTTATAAGCACAGACTTTTGCTTTGTAGGTAGAAACTGCACAGCTGTATACATTTGATTTTTTGCATGCATAAGAACTTACTTTTACAGGCACAACTATTGTACTTTCTTCTCAGTATTTCCCAAACAGTTATGCTAATTCTTACATTATGTAGTTCATATCTTTTCTTTGTGCTTTAAACAAGGTTGGGAAGGGGGAGAAAACCCTACATTTTGGCATACAGGATAATCAAAAATCCAATCCAGAAAATGGAAAAGTCATTGGTGTGTCAGTGTTCCTGCAATATCCTCCAGCTCACATTTTTCATTGTAAAAATCCAGAATGCAATTATATGTTAAGATTGGAAATTAAAGCTAATCTCCTCAGTTGCCTCATGAATGTTATACACTAAGTGAAGCAATAGCATTTTGCTTTCTTGTCTTGCTACTTTAGTGAATTCTTTCACAGGTCTTTTTCACCTAGCAGAGTCTGGGAAACACACAGAGAATTAAACACACCTGTCTATAGAAATGGGAGAGCCAATGGGAGAGAATTACGTTGATCTTGGGTCAATTACTATTTAGTGTAGCTCTAATAATTCACATATTTTGGAAAGGTTGATGGGGATCTTGGTAATACAGAACCTGCTAAAGCCTTTGGCCACACGTCCCATATTTCGAACCAGATGTCTGTGGTTTACTGGCTTGTTTCCTTTCATCCCACTGCAGGCCAGTAGTAGGAGTTGGAGTCTTTTCTTGATTGGTGGGTTTAAAACAAATGAAAACCTTGTTATGCTATGTATGTTTTGTAAACTACAAGCATGGTCTGGAAACATAACCATTTTAGAGTTTTAGGAAAGTAATTTTAAATAAATAATTTAAACTGTAATTCTGGAACAGAAATTTTTTCATGCTTAGAAAATTGGAAGAGGCCTTCTCGGTAGTTATGAAAAATGGAAAAATAAATATGTATTTTTTAATATTAACTCTTAGAAATAATATAAAAGTTTAATAGTAATCATAAAGACTTCAACATAAATGATGATTTGGTTTCTTTAAAAGGGATTGCATTAGTTCTGGGGATGGAAGTGTCATCAGATCAACTGTAACTATAGCTTGACACTCTGTGCCTCTGTGCATGTGCATAGCTTGATCTTATCTAAGTATCTGTAATAGTGATACCTAAAGCTACCGTACATAAACACAGGTTTCTGATGACAGCATCTTAACTACAGGAGAAAAGCTCTTGTGCAGTTGATGTTTATAATACCATCACATCCCTGAGGTGCTGGCAGAGCTTCATTCACAGTTTTTTTGTGAGTTGTTTTTCTGTATTTCACATATCACTTCTCTTTCTTGGTGAAAATCATTGATATTTCTTCACTTTAAATAAAGATGTTAAGAATTAACATCATAATAACTTTTAATACCCTGGTTATTTTACAAGAATTCAAAATCTCAATTTTACATCCTAATGGTTGTAAAAGGTATGTTTTGGACAATAGAACTGTATTATAAGAAATAATGTAATTAATAAAGAATAACTCTTTTTGATACGTATATGTTTAAAAATGCTAGTTTTCTTTACTTTTTTATATTCTGAATTATTTTTTATTTTATGTGGAGGTTTGTTTTATTTTACTAAGGCCTTGGGTCCCCAGTTGTAACAGTTGTACTACTTAATCTCTAGCAACCAAGTTAAATGACACATGTTCTCCAGTCATGAAATCATTATAGGAGGGGGAAAAAAAGGTCCAGTCCATCCCTGTTGTGGCAGGAAATGGGTAACTAGGTCATCCCTGACAGATGTTTGTATAGGCTGCTGTTAAAAACCACAAATGAAGGGGATTCCACAACCTCATAAATCTATTCCATCTAATCTAGACTTTAGGTTGAAAGGATCTTTTTTGTTGTTGTTTCATTTTTTATATCTAGTCTATTCTTTGATGCAAATTAAACAATTACGTGTTATAATTCATGTGTGTTGACCATGACTTTCTGTATGAGACTTTTTATTCATTTTCTACCCAGTCTTCTTTTTCTGAGAAAACCAAGCCTCATTTCTTCAACCTTTCCTTGTAAGTCATATTCTCAAAATATCATTTTTGTTGATTTCATTTCAACTCCATCCAAATTGTTGAAATTGTTCTTGGAGTGCATTGCCCAAAATTGCACAGAATGCTCCAGCTGAGACCTCAGCGGCACTGAAGATTGCAAAATAATTAGGTCCTGCATCTGATATACTGCACACTTCCTAATACATCTTGAAATGTGAAATGCCTTTCTACAACATCATCATGTTGACTCATATTTAGTTTGAAATCCACTTGAACCTTCCTATCCTTCTTTGCAATCCTGTTGCCTTGTTAAAGCATCATCAGGTTACATTAATATACTCTGTTTTATTTTTGTCAATTTCTCTCTGTTTAGTATGAGCTTGTTGCAATTGTACTGTTTCTCACATTATCTAAATATTTCGGATTCTGATCTGCTTTCCTGTGTTTGCAACCCCCTTCCAGAGTTTTTGCAAATTTTACAAGTTTGCTCCCTTTTCTATTTTCCAAACTGTTTAATGAAAAATTGAGTAGAATAGGATGGATGAGAAGTCCCTGAAGGATGTTACTGCAGTGCCATCCTACTCTGTCAGGAAATGGTTAAATAAATACTCTTTGGGAGAAATACTTAACTACTTGTGTGTCAATTGTTACTTGACTTTGTCTACACCATTTTTTGTATTGCAGGCAAAATTAGAGAGGACCCAACTAAAGGCTTTGTTAAAGTACAGATACCGCATTTACTGCTTCCTTTTTATTCAATAGGCCTGCTGCCCCTTCTAGGAAGGAAATTGGAGAGGTTTGACACTATAATGATCCTAAGATTACATTTTAAAGTCTTACTACCTAATTGTTTTCTATCATACTGTTATCTTCATGACTGTATATTAACTGCCTAATAACCTATGACAGTGTCTCTCGGAGATGCATGATTATTTATGAAAGGTAGGCCAATGGAATTTTGTTTCCTAAGACAGACAGTATTTTTGTAATTTCTAGTCTTCCAGGGCCTCCCTTGCACTTCATGAATTCTCAAAAAAACCCAAACCAAAACAAAAAATCCCTCCACAACACTCTCCCCCTGCTCCCATCCCAGAATCATCATATAGAGATTATTTTATCTTTTAGTGCTCCAGGATAATTTTTAGCACATTTTCTTACGGAAACACAGTTTACATGATCCCACATGTGACCAGTCAGACCACACTATGCCTTTTGAACTTGTTGCTCACTCTCCAACTGAACTGGACCGAGTAGTCGTGCTCTCAGAGATACCACATTTCTACAGATTTTGTGAAAATAAGCAGGAAAATAGAGAGCTTTCCGTGGCAACAGGGAATTCAGTGTAAATGAAACCCTGATATCATTGGAAAACTCACAGAAGAATGTTATGAATATTCCAGCCATAAATTTCAGTCATACTTTTTGCTCTGGGCTAATGCAAACAGGAGACACAAGGCTACAGGGAGGCTGGCTTTATCCACTGCTTTCTGAGCTATGGTTAAGTCAGCAGGATTGGAAACTGGCATTTCTTAATATTGCTTAATGCATTCCTTCCCTTTTCTGGTCTGTGCGTCTTAGACCTTTGTTAAAATTAATTGCTTTGCATGTCCGACACTAAGATATTTTGTAGACACATTAGGCAAATAAGAGCATTGAACATTTCAGTCTTCTCTGTGTCACATTATTTGCTGTCTTCTACTTAGATACTGGATTTGAACTTTTCTTTGTCTCCCTTAGTTTGTTTAAGGTGTGTGTAACCTTTTATTGGTTTTTAGGTCCTTTCCTTCGTTAACTCATGTCACCTCTTAACCTTCACCATTTGTTCCTTGTGTGAGTTTACTATTCCTTTAAACTAATTTTTAGTCATCGGTTCTTGTTTTCACTCTTTTGCATGATTCCTTTCTGGTTTTCAGTTAAGCAAATAGCTCCTGACGAAGCCTTGCTGCTCTCTTTCAGTACCTTTACATCGGGGTAGTCTGCTGTTGTGCCTTTAATACACTTCTTTCAGTAACTGTCCCCTCTCCTATGCTCCTATTTCCTTATGAATTTCTTCCAAAAGATCTACCCACCCATTCATTCCATAAGCCAAGAAAAATCCACTTTTGGAAGCTCATACTTTTTCTGTCACTCTATGCTTTTTTTGGCATCATTAATTTTATTGTTTTGTGATCAGTTTTGTATTTATATCTTCCACCTTCTTCTCATTAGGAAGTATTAAATGATGAGCTAAATATGCAAAATAGCCTTTCATCTCTTATCTCCTCAACTGTCTGAAATCTCAGTACCCTGAAAGAAAGGTTGTTCCAAATCTGCTGACTATGGGGCTGTTATCTTTTTTTTGGAGGTGTGCTTGGACAGAACAAGGGGTAGGACACTGAACTGCGTGGGTGCCGGAACAGTTGGAGCAAAGCAGGTCCCCTATTCCCAGCACAAGGGGCATTGCAGAATGATGCAGCAGACCAGCTCACCTGGAGCAGGAAGGGAACAGAGGCAGAGAATTAGTAATTAGAATACTGTTATTTTAATATCTAGTATTTTATCATCTGTCAGGCTTATTGTTGATGTTTTGTGACCAAAATTTGAGGGCCTTATTCAACAATTACAAAAAACCCCAAACCAACAGCACTAAAATGGTAAGACTTTTGCCTGGAAAAAAGCATCAAGACATGCCCCATTGCTATGGGAAACCACATTCATACATGGCTCTCTGCAAACACTGTCTGTCTCTAATGGCTTAAAATCAAAGGCAACAAAATAAGCTCCAGGCAAGACAGATACTTCAGGAAAGAAGATATAAGGTGTAAAGAGTGAGACAGAACTATGAAAGATGTGTGGAAAAGCATGAGCTTAAAAAAACATGGAGAGGAAGCCTGACAGATAAGAGGGGCCTGTTTACCTGAGAGCAGCATTGTAAAAAGAATAGTCTGAGTGTAGGAAAAAATTGCAGGGAAGAGCAGACAAGTAGATTGCAAGGGACATGGGAAGAAAAGTAATATAATAAAATGAAAACAGACAGGTGGGGAAGAAGAACGTGAACATAGCATCCATCAAGATGATTTTTTTTATTTCTTCGCCAGGGAGCATTTAAAACCAAATTATTTTTTATTAAAATGACATAAACAAGAAGACTGTAAAACTGTCCTTGATTCTGACTGGAATGGAGCTAATAATCAAAATAGTAAAGTAAAAAGGAACATTTCTATGTCAATCCCCTTCCCTCCCCCCCCGCAATTCAATTTGATTTTTGGGTTTGGTTTGACAGGAAACTGTTTGCAGGCTTCTCGGAGATTTGGAGCAAAAATCATTATAGCAGAGGTGTATCACTGGATCTGATTAATGATGATATTAAAGGTGTAATAAATGCAGTTTATGACAATTACATAAATGATAAAATTAGATCTGTGTTTACATAGTGTTTGTGTCTATTTCTTAAATGTAGGCTTAATGTGATAACATTGTTTTGATTTTAGCTTCTCTGCATCTTGATATGCTGGTATATTTAGGAAAGATATTTTTGCTAGTATATTATTTATGTATGTTTTTGTTACCTTGCAACTCGGAGTTGCCAGCAAGTGCCATATTAAAAAAATTATAAAGTATGTAGTGCAGTATATGGCTCAAGGAGACAGCTCTAATTCAGTGAGCCTCAAAACTGATTTAATTGAGATCAAAATAACTTTCTCCTAGAAAAGTGTTATTGCACTAAACCAGTTTTAGAAAACCTTAACTAAACTTTAAAATTAATATTAGTACAGTTGCAACATTCCTATTTGCTCATAAATAGAAATGCTTTGTGAGAAACAGGTGCAGAAGCTGTTCCAATCTGAGATGGTATTCTATCACAGCAATACACTTGCTGTCACAGTCATGTGGCATTGTACCTTGTAGTTGTGCCAAAACTGCATTCTGAATATTCTGACCTACAGAACACAGACTGGAAGGTTCTAGCCATTATCCAAACCCAGACTGGCCAGGAACATGTTGGTCTGATACAGGGAGGGTCCATAGATGTGCTCAGCTGTTGTTAGGAGAAGGAAGGACAGAGTGTTTGAGCTACAGACTTCCAGCATTCACTGACACAGGATTTTTTCTGTTATGTTTCCACAGTATATTATATTACATCTAACCTAGAAATGTCATAAATACATCATTTTGATGATGGAATAATTTAGGCATTTTCTACACAAGCTGCTGTACCAGTGTCTGTTTAGTTACAAGAATATTTTTCTACTATGCTAGTTAAATCAGATTGGCTGCTGGTGTTGGCAGGATGTGCGTAGGTCTTTCTATATATGGGGTAGGTGAGTGCATGTGTATATATATTTTTATGTATAAAATCCCTAAATATTGGCAAATATATAGTGAAGCATACTGTAATAGCTTATGCTTTAAGAAAATACCAGTATGGGTCTATTACCCAGTGCTAGACTGACAGGGAACTAACAAAGAATTTGAAGCCTTCTTAAACAAAACCTCCAATTTCACTGGCATTACCAATAATTGAGAGGATAAATCAAAGGATAGTAAGTCTTGGTTGTTCTACTGTCTTGCGCCAAGTCCAGGAAGATGGAAGAAAACTACATATACAATAGATGCCAAAAGCATCACAAGACCCTAATTATCTCTGAGTCCAGACATTTCCCTGATTTGTAGCTGATAGAGACTGATTTAAGTTTGGAAGTTTATAGTTTAACATATAGATTATAGCATATAGTTTACTATTTTTCTGAGGATGTTAGTTACATTTCTTGTAACTCTTGACTTTCATTCCTAAAAGTACCAGCCTGCTAAATCAAGTTCCTCTTCTACCTCTATTTCTTGCAATCATCTCGTGAATTTGAGGCCTTCCTTCTAATTTGTGACATAATTTAAAAATTGTCTTATTTGGAACCTATATGTAAACATACGTTATTCATATAATCACTTACCTGGCATGGTCAGTCACTATGCCTTGGTATTGCAGTATCTGCTGCTTGCATGAAACCTAAGCCAGCTAATAGCAAATTGACTTGGGTGGGATAAAGAGAAGAAAGATGTATGCAGTTATTAAGAACATGTATTATGTGATGTTATTAGATACATATCTTTCATGGGAACACCAAAATGTACTTGGTGCCTATGAACAATGAAGGTGAAGGTCTCAGAATAGGGAAAAAAATGCCAGCTCTCTCTAACTGGTCCCACATGCATGGCATATTCTTCCTTAAGAACATCTGGGATAAACTCTGGGTTTTATGTGTAATGTTTGAAATTATGTCTCTTTGTTCTCTAAAGGATGTATGTGAAAATTTTGTAATTGACATTAGACCTGAGTGCACAGGAATCTTTATAGATGCAATGTAGATGTCTCCAAAAACTCACTCCTGCTGTAATCTTCCTCATTCTCACTGTTCAGACCATTAATTCCTTTCTTTAAGCACCTTCCTTTGCTACCTGCCAGTTAACTTCTCTTACTTCCTAGAGATTGTGAACTTACTGTCATAAAAGTTTCTTCCATAGACAATTCCAGTGACAAAATTGAAAACTCTTACAATTTTAATATTTTTCAGGATTTTTGTTGCTTACCTTTTTTTATCTTTGGAATAAGGAACATTACTTATGCTTTTCTGTTCTTCCACCGTCCTCAATGAGAGAGTTACTACTGTGATAAACCCTGCTAACTTTCATTTGGCACATTCTTATGAGAAATACAGCACACAGGCTTTTCACTCCTCTGTTCTGATCTGAATTTTGAGGTCCTCTTCCTTAGGAATTAGCAAAACTAAATGAGTTTTCTGGGGTTTCACCTGGAATCAAGTTTTCCCATGTAGGCACCTACCTCATTCATTGTTATCCAGAGCAATCCCACTGAAAGTTGACTTTCCTGTATCTACTACCTCAAGTTATACCTGATGTTGATGGTATGCAGGGTTCACATAGGAAACCTTGATAGCAGACTATTCTGTTCCTAAAAGCTAGAAGGCAAAGAGAAAGATTTAATATTTATTATATTTTTTAAAAAGAATGAGTCATACTCATTCTTTTTAAAAAGTACTATTTGAGTTGGATTTAGTTTTTAACATTTTGGGCAGGTTATGCTGACTGACTGCTCACCACTGTGAGAGAAAGGCCATCTCTCTGGCCACTGGATCATAAAGTTTTATTGCAAAATAAAGACAGGGCATTCAAGGAAAAGCATTATGTACATTTACAATGCTATTTGATAAGAGAAGTCTTTTGAAATTTCTGAAAGGTACTAATGAAGGTGTTCTCTCCTGCCATGATACTATTAAACCGGTAACACTGAAGCAATGTGGCTTTACAAATAAAGGGGCACATTAAAATCAGTGTCAGCTCTAATGCAATAAGAAAGTAGGTTTTCTGCAAACTAAAGAGGGCAAATATAGCCAGCTCCATGTATTCTGGAAGTTATGTAGGTTGTCTCATCTGGAGATTATCTATATAATTCGCACTCCACTTTCAATCTCTACATCAACAACTCATGAAACCAAGAGGTACAGCTCTGCTGTGTTACAAAACGCAGACTCAACCCATATTTTGCAGCAGGTATTGAGCTCTGCTGGGAAGTCCTGCAGTACTTGCCCACTTACTCCTGGTCCCTCAATGAGGTGTTGTCTAACACATTACAAGATGGCAAAGATCTGATAATTTTTCATAGTGTTAATGTTTGAAAATATAAAAGCCACTTCAGCATTTTTAAGATACTGCATGTCTGATAGAAGAAGTAATGAATGAGCTCTTCTTCATGATGTCCTGTTCTCCTAATCGAAGTCTCAGCTATGTCAGTGGAACGATTTGTAGGCAACAGTTTGGAAGCAAAACTGGCAGAAAGAATGCTTGCTTATGTATGGTTTTATAAGGATAGCAGGGGGTTATATTAAGTGGATGCAAAAGGCTATAAACAAAGAGAGAATTTCTTTCACTTGCTGCTTTTTACTTGGCAGATTTTAAAAGTAGCATGCTGCAGAAGGATATATTCATCAGGAAATGGGGTGCATATTCACTTATGCTATCATATGGATTGTGGGATTATGAGTATGTTTTAGTTTTAACCTGGCAAGAATATTCTATGCCAGCTGCTCAGTATTAATATTGCACTCAGTGTGAACTAGCACTTGTTCATGTTTTACTTCATGCCCAAGTACTGGAAATTTCCGGATGTAATTTGCTTAGGTAAAGTCTGAGAAGTCTTTAGGATCAAGTCCTTAAAAACAAGTCCTGGTTGAAATATCAGATCACTTCTCTCAGGGAAAAAATAAAGTATAGCTGTTACTAAATATATGTCCTGGAACAGACTTGTTTAGCAAGTAAACATACTAATTTTTACTTTAAGTTAATACCAAATTGCAAGGAAACTTGCAGCTATGCTATATACTTGTGGGAGGTGAAGATCTTAGATAATTTGACAGATGTCACTTTAAAAGGAAGAGACAGAATTAGTAATATGTTTGTTGTGCACAGAGCTGCAATCCAACATTAGTAATCTATTCCTGTCATTTCCAAATAGAAGGGAAAGTAGGTTAGTAGATGGCCAGGATGTCTTCACACAGCAACCACAAAATAACCGTCATGCCTGAATGATGAATATATTCTTCATATACACAAAATGCAATATATCTGCAACCCGTGATTTTTTTGTAAGTAATCAAAGTCATTGTTATCCCTAAATTGCACTGGTAAATTAAAAGGCTTTGTTTCAGAAGTGACTTCCCCCATATCTCACATTCTCTGTCATGACTATGTTAATTTTAAGGAAGGAAAAACTGAAAAATTCGGCTAAATTTGCACTATAATCTCTAAACTCAAGGCAGAGAGGAAAGTTTGAAATTTGCCAGGTCGGCGTTAGCACCCAGCTGGGAGCCCCAGCCAGGTGGTTGGAACGGCTGAGGTGGTGGGCCTGGTACATGGCTCCTGCCCGACTTCCAGTTCATCCGATGGGAGCTCCCGCTCCGCAGCGAAGCAGGTTGCGGCTGGCGGCCAAAGCCTACTCCCTCGGGACATCAGCTTCTCCCGAGTACTCCCGAGTCTCTGCTGCCACACCGTCCTGTCCGGGAAAAGAAGAACACTGAGAAGCGGCAGGCGCCCGAGAGCCCCCTGCGATGCTGCCAAAACAGCGTCCACCTGGTCCGCGCCGGGAAGAGCCCGCTGAGCCCCGCCGCTGCCGCCCGCACTCCCGCAGCAGCGGGCTGGGCTCGCCCCGCGCTGCCGCACGCCGGGGAGGCGCCGGGCGGTGCGGCTCCGGCTCCGG
>VYZT01062278.1:6748-25648 GCA_013400735.1 Pomatostomus ruficeps | reverse complement strand
GCGTCTCTTCGGGCGGCCGCTCGCCGCGTCTTTCCCGAAATAGTCTTCCCTCCGCCAGCGGCTAAGTAGAAGTGCTGCGCCGGAGGATGCAGCCGCTGTTGCTGGAGGGAGTTGGGCACTTTTGGCATCATGGAGGTGGGAAGGAGAGGGGCCGACACCGGAGGTTCGTCCCTATGGGGAAAGCGCCCTCGGGGGCGGCCGGTTTTGCGGCCAGAAGTGACAGGGCGCCTTGCGGCCGCCACGGAATGACTGCAACTTTCTCCTGTCCTCCATCACGCCTTCGATGATAATATTTTTCTCCTCCTTCCCCTGCTCCTCCCCTCTTGTGTTACACCGACAGCGACAGCAGGGTGTTGTGGGTGTTTGCAGGGAATATCTGTATGAAGGTTATGAGCAAACAAGTCCCTTCGCTGTTCCCTTTCGGGTATTGTCTGCTTTTCCTCCTTGTGTTGAAATGTGTTGCCACAAGATGTAGCAGTTATACAGCTAGTGAGTTGCTCGGCGCTTTTATCTAAAATAACTACTTGCTGAACGCCGGTTAGTGGCGGAGGAGAACTTTTATGCACAGATACTTGCATACCGAACAGTTGTATAATTTTAATTGATTTGCCCCAGTTTAATGACTACCATGTAGCATTTCTTGTAACATCTGCAAAACGTCATCGCCCAAGCAGGAAATTTGCTAACTTAAAATAGAAATAGTTGTGAAGATGGGGAGTCTTTGTTTTTTAGGTCTTCCTGTAGTTGCTTGCTTGCTTTTGGGTTTTCTTGGGTTGTTTTTTTTTTTTTTTNTTTTTTTTTTTTTTTTTTTTTTTGGTTGATAAGCAGTGTAGGGACTTGGTAACAGGAATTCCACATCCTGAAAACGTATAACGCAGTCCGGTTTCTCCATTTTCCACACCAGTAGTTGTCAGACTTGTATCACTCTGTGTCCCTTTTGCACACGCTCCTGCAGGTAGATTGACATGAAATGCTCTAGAAAATACCTGGGAAGGAATTATGGTATATGCTAAAGATGCTGAGTAAAGTGGCAGGCATTTTGTGCTCATCTCTGGGAAACGAAAGCTGTTAGAAAACGACAACCACCAGCCAAATGCGTAGTTTTAAGTTTATTGAGAATAGGTTTCTTCAGTGTTGCAACTCTTGTCATGAATATGCATACATGTAATATGTATATGTAGGATATTTTTGGATGTATTTCAAATACCTGCCATGCAAGCTTGAAATGATTATTGCAGCATAGATTATGTATCTGTTTATTTTAACAAAAAATGGTGGTCCTTGAGTACCTCTGTTGAGACAAGAAAAATATTTTTAATGAAACTAATTTTTAATATGAGGATGATGATGCTTTTTTAATTTTTCTTTCTTATAACTCACGTTGTTGAGCTTTTCTGGGTACTGTAATTTGCATCCTCTAATACAGATTATGGGGTTAAAAGTAATCAAAACCTTGGTGTTTGCTTGGTGCTATAATGTGCTGTATTTGCATGGTGTTCTTGGGTTGTGTTTAATTATGTGTCCTCACTAGGTAGCTCTGTTTGAAAATCAGCATAAGCTGCCATACTTGGGTTTATGTTTTGCATTCATGCTTGTGGGATGTTATCAACACATCTTACTTTATGTATATACATTTTACAATGAAGTGTCTTGGTGGAAATCAGTAGGCCCTGAAATATAAATACATCAGTATGTTCATAGACATTGGCTTATAAATGTGAAAGATTGATGCCAGATCAAACTAATAAGCATGCAATATTTGCAGTGCAGTGTGTTTATAGGAGCCTGTGCTGTCATCCATTCTAAACTTATGATACCTTGTGATGTTAACTGAGGTTGGGAGTTGTGGAGCGGTGCACAAGGCTGCTGGCCCATACTGGATCACAGCTGCATTGCTGCTGATGCCAGTTTTGAGTGGGTGATATTTACTGATACGGCATATTTGGTACTTAAGAAGAGTTTCTTTCCCAGCCTGGCCTTCTTGTTTGTGGACTAAAATCCCCTTGCTTGGCTCCTGTGAGAGTTATGTCCGTGTTGCCTTTGGAATTGCAGGCCTTCGCAGAATGTAGTGCATGTGCTGTGATTGATCCGACCTCACCTATGAAGGTTTGGTATCAGCTCATGTCTCACATGGGCATTTCAAGATTCTGATTTAATAAGAATAGAAGCCCTCAACACCGTGATTTAGGAAGGTCTAAAAATATTTTCTGAATCTCTAATAGGAAAAAAGCAAATAAGAAAAGTTCTGGTGTATATAACTATTGCACAAACTCATTTAAAAAAATGGCAATACCTTGTCAGTATCAAAAGAGATGACTGGGAAAATACGGGTGAAGTTAGAGAAAATAGTATTTTAAAAATATTTTAATCTTTTAAAATGCCCTGCAATGTTGCAACAACATTTTCTGTTGGATGTTATCTTCTACATCTTGATCTAAAGTGGCCTCATGGCTTTGCTGTATTGATTTGAATTTATGTTTTGAGGTTTTGAAATTAAAAGACTAGGATGGACTTGAATATGGTTGCATCTGTACAATTTTACTGTATAAGAACTGTCTCTTGTTTGCCTTTTAGTATAGCTTGTAAATGTCTGTCGTTCTTTCAGTTGTTTTATATACCCATAACTTATGTGTGGTATATGTGGTCGCTTAATTAAGAGCTCTGCAGTAGATACTATCAGGAATTTAGGAGGACTGTTATGTGGTATTATTTTACATACTGTATGTGTGATTGTGTGACTAAGTCTTATTCCATAGCTCACATAGTTGCAGCCACACAATCCCTTGTTTGAAGTTTCTTGATTCTTGTCTACTTTATGTGTGTAACTAAAAATATTAAAGTGCACATTTGCAAAGTGTTGTTTTGTAAATGGAGAATGTTCAGGCCAATGCTGGCAAGGCAGAGAGTCAGAAGAGATTTCATAGATTGCCTTGGGTTGGAAGGGACTGAGAAGATCATCTAGTTCCAACCCCCTGGCATGGGCAAGGACAACTTCCACTACATCAGGTTGCTCAAAGCCCCATTCAGCTTGGCCTTGAACACTTCCAGGGATGCAGAAGGCACAACTCCACAACTTCCAGAGGGTCAACCTGTTCCAGAGTCTCACCGCCCTCAAAGTAAATAATTTATTCCTAATACCTAATCTAAATCTACTGTGTATCAGAGTAAGCCATTGTTCGTTGTCCTGTGTCCTGTCCCTCCATGGCCTTGTAAAAAGTGTCTATCCAGCTTTCTTATAGGTCCTGTTTAGTACTGGAAGGTGCGGTATGGTCTCCCCAGAGCCTTCTCTTCTCCAGGCTGAACAGCCCCAGCTCTCTCAGCCTGTCTTCATAGCAGAGATGCTCCAGCCCTGTGATTATCTTTGTGGCCTTTGGCCGGGTTCCTCCAGCAGGTCCATGTCCTTCTTACGTTGAGGCCCCTGAGCAGAATACAGCTCTCCAGGTAGGATCTCAGCTGAGTGGAGGGGCAGAATCCCCTCCCTACCTGTCCTAGGCACACTGCTTTTGGTGCAGCCCAGGATATGGTTGGCTCACTAGGCAGTGCTATAGTGTCTGATAATAAAGCATAATGCTTTGTAAGTTATTTTTTGTATGTGCTGTTGGCTTTCAACACTCTGGTAAAATCAAAATAGAATTCCAAATAGAACTCTGAACTAACACAACAGGAATGCAAATTTCAGTTTTCTGATTTGAGCCCAAATTAATATATGATGGCAAAATGGTAAATAAACTTATACCATGTATTTGACAGTCTTTGAAGAAGTTAGGTTGTATGTATAGTAAATTTTATTGGTAACCTTTTTCCTAAAATTTGATAACGGTGTATTATTTGTATTTCTTGTTACCTGAAATGTGATGGTAGTTGTGTGTCTGAGCACAAAGGTACACTTTATTTCCTCCTTAAGTTTCCAGTCTAGAAAATGCTTGTAGATGCCAGGTTGTATCTGTATGCTACGTACAGTGTATTAGTCCATGAATGTGAAAGCAACCTGAATCTTTCTAAAACTCCCAGAGTTGTTGTTTTCTGTTGTTTGCTTGTAGTGTAAAACCTTAGCTATTTTATTTGCTTTAACAGGAAGTTCTCACTAAGTTTGTTGGGTTTTATTATTCAACTGTAGATTAAAAATTTTATGGATTTGGCCAGTTTATATGGGAGCAGAGAAGAACAGGAACACTTTTTGTATTTTAAAATGATGGCATATTTTTACTCAGAATGAGCACAGCAATCATAAAAGGTTATTTAGGCTGGCTGTAGCGTGAGCAGGTGTTGTCTGAAATTAATGTTGTGCCAGTGATACACAGAAATTCTAGCTTGTGATATTATTGCTGGTTTTGTTGAAGATGTGATTCTCCTAGTAAGCTGATGCTTATGCCAAATTCTTAGGAGATCTTGTAGTATGTCTAAATGAGAAATGGGAAAGGAAACCTTTTTTTAATACAGATCCTTGTTTGAATCTGGTTTTCTAGAAGGCAGGTGCTGTAGTGAATAGAGTAAATCAGTCCTTGACCAACTGTTTTATTTTAATTCTGTTTTATTCTGCCTGGAATGGAATTTCCCATTAACCTATTCAATTTTAAATGGAGAGAGAATTGATATAAGGACAGCATGTTTTTATTTATTATCTCCATTCAAATAAAAAACTTGTTATTTCTCTCATTCTTTTTTCCCCCTCTACGTTTTTTTCTTTCAGTATTTTTTTCTCCATCAAGCTGAAGTAAACTTGCTTGTTAGTAATAACTGTGGTCTGCAGTTAGTCTTGAAATTTCTTTGGATTTTCTTAGAGCCTGATAATCCTAAATGATTGCAAAATACTGTTATAACTGCTGGGAAACACTACCATATATATGTGCATCATGATCAAAGTTAGTTCTATAGAATTTTACTACCTTAAGAATTGAGATTATGGAAATATGACAGGCTTAAATAATCCTTTATGCTTTTTGTGTTCTTGGTATAAGGTTGTGTTTTGAAGTAGTACTTGCTCCCAATCCATTTACTCCCATACTAAAATTTTTGCTTCCATGCTGAGGTTTTTTGCACAAGAAAAGATGTTGAAGTTAGTAAATTGTGTTTATGCAGTAGAGTATTTCCTGAACTGTAGCTGAAAAGCATAAAAGCACACAAGTGGGAGGAAGTTTTATGAACTTTTTTGTGTTTGGCTTGGTGTGTTTCAGCTGTAAAAGAGGAAAAGGGAGATTTGGTTTGCCAGATTGCTCTGAGTGGATATGAAGATGGGTAGAGGAAGAAGAGTGGTCAGGGTTTCTGTTGAGAATGCCAGTACTTCAGTTGTGATCGTTGGAGAGCAGTTAAACAGAAGCTGGCCACCATAATATAACCCAGTTTTTCAGGTGTTGCAAGTGGAAAACTTGTAACAGTTGCTGAAAATAACAAAGAGCAAGTGCTGCACTTTATGTTCAGTACTTAAGGACAAAGTTTGCTAGCAATAGGGAAGCGTTAGTGAGCATCAGAAGGTATTTTGGATCCTATATTTCCCATCATCTTGACTCCATCCTTATTGAGGTGGTTTGTTTGGGATAGGAAATAAGGCTCTGCTTCCTTCTCATGCACCTTCACTCTGGAGGTCGCACTCCTTTATTTCATTCCTGAGCAGAGTGCTGGGATACCAGGAGAAAAATCTTGGCACCTAGGCTTTGCCTGGGGAGGATGTGGTAGGTGACACGAACATGACTGCTTGTAAGCTTTAATCCACCTCAAACTTAGTCCCAGAAGAAGGGAGCAGAAGGTCTTAAGTGAAGTTGGACATGCTGAAGATGCTGAGGGAAGACTGGGACTATGTGACCCTTCAGGATGGGTCCATGCTGGAGGCATTGACTGAAATCAGAGTGACTATATTACTAATTTTAATCATGACTTAAATCAGTGAGCAGGAAACCCTGATTAAATAATTGTTTTTAATTTTATTTTGCATTTGTACTTAATTATTTTTCCTAAAGAAAAGTTGATTCTAATTGGTCTAATTTGATCATACCTCTTGCTAGGCAGGAGGGGACACATCTATATGCATTTATTTAAGGGGTTATGCAGCTTAGATTCTTAGTGTTTAAGAAACGAAATTCCCCCTGCTTTAGACAGCTTTTAGTTAACTTCGTTAGTTAAATAAAATGAATTCTAATTGTGCGATGTACATAATAAGAAACAAATATATCAAATATGCTTTGCATTTCAACCAGATAAAGGAGAATTGTCTGTAGTTTGTGAAATGAGTCAATTACTTGTGGTGACTGTGCCTTGTGAGATTTGGAGTTAATAGATCCAATCCAGTCACCAGTCCTTCTTGTTCATCAATTGGAAGAGATAGCCAGGCTTTCCTGCTCTCCAGGTTGTCGGTTGCTGTTTAGCCACTCCGAGTGAACCAACTGTTGAAGTGATCGAACAAATGAAAATGGCTGAAGCAGTTGCTAGTGAAGGCTGATCAAGTGCTTCAAAACTCCAATTCAGGTAGCTCATCCACAGCTTCCAGTGATGTGATGGTCTGGCTGCCAGCAAAGCATTAAAGCTTATAAAGTTTGAATGTATTTTTCTCTTTTATGAATTTAATAGGTCATAAACTTTAAACCTCACCATAGATTCATATTGTTCCAAGCTTCAATTAAACATTTGGTGCTGAAGCGTATTTTTAAAATACACAAGTAAGAAAAAATACCTGTCTTGTTCTCAATAGCTTTATCTGGAGAGGCTCTGAAGCTAACAACTGTCCTCCAAGGATTTAGAGGGAAAGCTAGGGATTATTGAGTGACTACACAACTGTGACAGGAATCTGGTCACTGTGGAGTGGGAAAGTTAATTTACTGGAGGTTTTATGTGAAACTGGATGTCACGGAGTAGGTTGGTATTCCCTAGGACCACCTCTGCTTGCTGAGAGGCGGCAGCGGGAGCATTACGCAGTGGATCTCGCCTCATCATATCTGCAATTTTAAGTAGGTGGAAACTTAAGACTGCTGTGCTTTCTTTATAATGTCATTAAGAACAAAGCACTCTGAACCTCAGATTTTAAGAGATGAGGATGGTGGTAAGAAACTCCAGAGTGCCTTTTGCGGGAAATGAAGCCTGACCATAATTATTTGGGGGATTGGGAAGTACTGGATTCCATTTCTGTGGACTTTAATGGATCTATATCTATAAGAGAAAAATTACATTTTTTTTTCCCTGAGGAATAAAGAAAATCCTGATGCTTTTAGAAGAATCTGTTGTATGATGTCACATACACATAACCTCTTTTTAGGTGTTTAATTTTGTAACTACCTTGAACTGAAAGCACATAGATACTTCAAGTACTGTCTTGCATCTGTAACTTTTGGGGGATTGCTTTTTTTATAAGTAAACGAAGTTCTAAACTATATGCTGAAGGGCAGGAAATTGGAAAGTAATCTTACAAATAAATATACAAGTTTCCTAAGTCCTGCAAGTCTGAAACAGTATAATTTAGATCCTGGTCTTCCCTCTATGGGTCTCTGATGCTCTTGGGATCATATAGATTGAACAGCAGAGGTGTTTCCCATTTCCGTTCTCCGCCGTGGAACTCTTTGGCCTCTCAAACTCAGATGATGCTACAAGTAGGATTTGTAATACTTCTTTTTTTCACTCCTGTGGCTTAGACTAATCCAATCTATACACTGCATAGCTGTATTTGGTAAATACTGGGGTTTTTGTCTAGTTAATGCTATATTCTTATAGGTGCCACAGTTATGTCCTGAATTTTGTGACTGTACTTTAGCTAATTTTTTTAGTGTGTGCCCTAATACCCTCTTGCTAACTACTTTGTCTCTCAAGGATGTTATAGCCTTTGTTACTTCTTATTCTTAGTAAAATTGATGAGAAAAGCAGTGTCCTTTAAGAAGTTGATACTTTCATTATAAAGCAATTGAAAATACAATCCACACATTATTAATAATCACTTTAACATCAGTAGAATATTCAAGAGTGGTGGTGATTTGGGGTGTGATTATCTTCACAAAGGAAGTTTTTTTGTTTTAACCGTGATAGCAGTGATTATAGTGAGTGGTTTTATTGGTATTACTAGGGGGTTTTGTTTGGTTTTTTCCAGGGTTCTTTTTGGCAAATCAGTTATTCCTTGAGCTGGTGGCTGTTTGGGCATGGTTGCTGTGTCTTTGATACATGTTTTAGAAACTTCTTGACTATGAAATTAATGTCATGGTTTCGTTTCAATAGTTCTATTTACAGTACTAAGCTTTGGTAAGGTGCTCTCTTGTAATCTTTCTATAAGCTTTGACTTACAATAAAGTGGAGTAATTCTTGTTATAGTACTTTTGTTCTTAGTCTTATGAAGGGTCATTATAAGGAGTGGGACTTTAAAATATTAAAGTTACTGTAGGATTCAAATAGAAGTAATTACTGAAGATGCAGGTTTAGAATTTTTAAATGAGATTTAGAAAGCACTTTTTGCTGTGCATGTTACGGCCTCAGTATGTGGTTGCTTTTTTGAAGTTCATTGCTTATTTACTTAGACAGTTGGATTGCATATTGCCTCTTCGTAAATAAATTGTATTATTAAATGATTGTGATACAAATAATGCGTAAGAGGAATTACACCAGTATTCAAACTGTGAAAAGCAAATGACATGTTGGTCTTCCTTGTTAGATGTTATTTTGTATTCTGCATCCATACATGATTTTTTTTCAGTTGCTTACTTGATACATGCCGCCATATCCAGAACATGCAAGGGGTCACTATTAAGGAATCTGCAGTTTTATATGTCTTGAATGTAGACATTTTTATATATACATAAACCATTGTTTTGTTGAACTGTTTACTAATGTTGCTGTTAGGACTCTGCATTTCACAAAGCAGTCTCATAAGCTAAACTTACACAAAGATTTCAGGTGCTTTTTAGCAAAAATGTTCTAAATTCCTGTTATTACATACCTCTTAATAACTTGTTTCATTTTTTCAAATATGTAATTTTGTTAAACCTGATGACAGTTGCAGATAGTACAAAATTTGGCAGCTGGATTAATCACGCTAGTTTTACCATATCATGAGTTTTAGTTTTTGCATTGCTGTTTGCTTTTAAACAGAAGAACAGAAATGTGTAAAGTTCACAACAGCCTGGTTGTGCATTACTTGATACATTAATACTGTATGTCTTGTATTTTCTCCCTACTTGTTATACTTGCAACATATATCATTACTTGGGCATGAAATACTGAAGCTATGACAATAAAATAATCTCCAGTAAATTACCCTAATAGTGATGGGGTTTGGGTTTTTTCCCCCCCATGTTGTGTGATTGCTAGGTGACCTGATTTGTTCTCTTGGCTAAATCACAACATGCTGTTCTCTGAGCCTTTCACTTGTTTTTTTCTTCCAGAGAAGTGCAAACAACAGGCACCAGTCTCTGCCAGCGTCTGACACCACCTTCCTGCTGTTTCCCTTAAATCTTTCTCTTCAAGTTTCTTCAAATAAAAAAAAAAAAAAAGGAAAATTTTTACTGCTATTTTTACTTTTTTTTGTGTGTTGTGCTTGTGGCTTTGAAATCCCATCTTTTTGAGGGAAGCAGGCAATGAGGCAGCAATGCCAGTGACTGTCAGAAGTTGCAGAATTTGGCAGTATGCCGCCATCCGTGCTGGGATGGGTACTCTCTCCTACGCCACCAGGTCACTCGGCCTGCCTTCTCCCACTGCCAGTTTCCCTTCCTGACTGGTGCTGGGCTGCAAGGGTGATCTCCAGTACCATGCTGCTTCTCTGCCTCCCCTGTGCTTCTCTAAGCAGTGGTCCTCCTGCTCAGTTTTCATTTGTACACGCTGCTGATACTGCTGGTGGGAGGGCAGTCTTTAGACACAGGGGTTGGGTCAGTGCAGTAGGAGCAGGAACCTTGCAGATGTTTGACCTCCCATGCTCAGCTGGAGGTGTGCCAGCGACAAGGTGGTGCAAGGATGTACCCAGGAGTCTCCTCCCGTGTCCCACAGCACATCACCATGCAGGAGCTCTCCTGCTGTAGTGCTGGCAGCAAAGCTGAGTGCTTTATGCAGTTAGGATTTCACAGCCACAGGCACCTGTGTCTGGAAAGACTGGAGAGGAATGCTGGTCTATCTGAGGTGTCAAAGTTCTCACTGACCACCAGTTGCCACTTGAGAAAAGATGAAATCCATTTTTAAGGTTGTTGTGGGTAACAGTTCAAATGAGAGATTTTTGAGAAATAACAGATTTTGTTAATATTTTTTCAGTCTTTAATGAAATTGCTCATGCTTTTTTAGGTTTAAGTTAAGACAGGTTGTTAAAAATGCTTTTTCTTACATCCATTGAGTCATGGAATTTATTGGGTTTGTTGTATAGTGGAAGTGAGTGGAAGAGCTTATTTCTGAAAAATAAGCCATTTTTAGTGGAGTTTTCTCATTTGGTAAATAACCTTGTTAGCATGTAGTACTCGCAGAACAGTATTTTGTTTTGTGAAAGCAGTAAATGAAAGCAGTGAATTCGTGTTTCAGTTAACTACCAAAATAGGTAGCATGAGCAGCTATTAGGGATAGAAAGGGTTTAATTAGAGACTAAACGGATTTTATTTTAAGTTAGACCCAGACCTGCCTGGTGTACTCAGTCATTTGTGTTGCTATTTGCTACTTTGTATTTAGAAGTTTTCCCGTGGTTAGACTTTCTATCACATGCTCATATTTACCGTGGCAATGCAGGAGCTGAAAGGGGTGTGGCTGCCAGCTCTGAGGGCGTGGGCTATGTGTTGGCCCTTCCTGCGGTGGTAGCTCCTGCTGGGCACAGGCAGGGTGAGGAGGGCAGCCTCCAGCTCAGCCTGTTTGTTCTTCAGGGAACTGCTGGTGGTGAAACTTTCTCCTTACTGATGTGTTTTTATTCAGTTGCTTTGACTAGGGCTTAAGTTTCAGTTGTGTTTTTGTCACTGAGATAGCGCTAAAGCAGCAGGCTGGGGTGGGGAGCGTGGTGCATGTGGTCGATACCCCCGTGCACCTGGAGACTCCTCAGGGCTTTTGCCGTGTCTCACTGTAGGCACGGGTCTCATTTGGACTGTTTGTGTTTTCTTACTGATGGAGGTGAGCCTGGTCAGGTTCTAGGTCCTCTGTTAAGTCCATCATACATTTGGTGAAAGATGTATTCAGTTTTAGAGCATTTTCCATGTGGTTAGCTGGTGCTTAGTTACCCTAAGGTGGATCAGCCGTGTTAAATGTGTGCCAGATAAAAGACATCCCGATTTGTCAGATGTTGGTAAGGTGTGCTGCTGCTGCCGGTAACATGGTCTGTTCTGTCTCTGAAAGTCAGCTGCAGGAAGTAGGCTCCACAAAGCCCTCTTTAACCATCCAGGGGATTCCATGGTACTCCCCTGCCTCTGGTGTGTGTTGCCCTGACTTTGCAGTGTTCAGTGTTTTCTTGTTAGACTTTCTCTGTCATGGCCATGACTTGTTTTCTCTCTATTATCTATGTTTTCCTAAATTGTATCTGTGTTTACGAATTCCGGTATACCGGATGGAGAAATATGATTGACAAATACTTTGACCAAGTGGATTATAGGAGGTGGTGATTTCTACCTCCAATCCACGGTGATGTGTGAAAACATATAAATAAAGTCGGAGGGCTCTGCCCTCTCTCTTCCTGCTCTCTCTCCTGCTGCGTCTGTGTGTGTTCTTTGTGTGGCTCTCCTTCAGGCCCTCGGCCTGGCAGGCCTGCCTGGGGAGTGCCATAGGTGTGAGTTGTTTTAAGGAGAAATTCTGCTTTATCTCCTGTCAGATGGAGAAGAGAGGTTGGATCACACTTGTTTTTGCTAATATTATGCCTGCAATGGTCCACAGAAGGCAGTGTAAAATTCTTACCCCTTAAGAATAAAAGGTCAGTAGTACTATGAGTGTTCAGGTGCTTCTACATGATGGATGATGTTCATTACAGATAAGTATTTTTACTGATGTCTTGAAATATGTTTTGAACATATACCTGAAAATATTATTTTGTTTCTCAATTTGCAATATCAAAGACATATAACTCTGCTCTTTCCTAATTTCTGATTGCCCTTAGGGCTTTAACTGCATTTACATTTTGAAGTTTTATTCATGTAATTGCAGACTGTTCCACGAGGTTCGCTTAGCCAGCAAGATGGGCAGTTCTTAGGAAGGGACTGTGTTGAAAGGAATGAAAATCTCTTCTGGTTTTTTTTTCTTCTAAAACTTGAATGAAAGTGATAGTATAGCAGAAAAGAAAGCTGGTTTAAAATTAGGCGATGAGCTTTGGATGGGAGAAATGGCTGTAATGCAAATTTCTTTAATGATAATGCTGAGCAACACTAAAACTGAATTTTTGACAGATGATTACATAGGATGTTTCTTTGTGTGAACTGAGTGGGTTTTAAATTTTTAAAAATGTTCAGTACTCGAAGTTGCAACTGAATTCCGTGTATACTGTTGGTATCAACAGGCTTTGTAGCTGTGCTATAAGCAGAATGAGTAAAAAGCTTGAAATATTCCCCCCCCATAGTCTTAAACTTAATTTTTTACTGATTCATGTGTCATTTCATATAAGTCTCTTCTTTTTTGTCTATCTTTAGAATGGGAATAATGCTGCAAAGGTCCCAGAAAAATGTAGGTGTAGTCATTAATATGTCAGCTCTCGGTGTCTAGCCATGGTCTGAGAGTCTCCTCCCTAGAAGGGACTTTGAGGAAATTAGTTTCTTCCCCTGTTCAGTGAAACTTGGATTGTTTGAGATGTAAATTAAAAACAAAAAATCCCAACCAAGGTTTGGTTCCAGCCTGAAGGAACAGTAACTAGTTGCTGGATTCTCTGAGCACCACCTAGACAGGGTGCCTCCAAGAGGAAACACTGAGCCACCTCACAGGTAGCATGGCCTGCTCAGCATAGGGGATATGACCCTTGTTGCACAAACTGTCTGGTGGTTTGTGGTGAATCTTGTGATTCTGCAGTCTAAATATCTTAATATATGTTATTTTGTTTCAGTTTTTTGTAGTTCCTATGCTGTGTGGGCCATACAGGTATTTCGAAAAAGGAGGAAATTGGTGGTGTTACTGGAGGTTAATACCTTGCTCTTAAAATGGTGCAGTACGAAAGCCAAAGTATTTCTTGTAATTACAATTTGTGGTGAATTTACTGTCCTGGTTTAATCATAGAGGTGTAATGAGTGTTTTTTTCATGTTGGATGTTAAAACCATATGGAGGCTGATGTTGTAGTTGATCACAATGTAATAAGTGAAATAGATGAATATATTTGGAAAGATTTATAATTGTCTTTTTTTTAGTTTAGTTTTAGTTTAGAACATGTTCCTCACTTTGTAAGAGCAAAACCAATATAGATTAAGAGTTACATACCATGGTCAGCAGTTTGTCCTGTGTGCTCCAGGGGGCAGAGCACTTGCCTCAAGGGTCAGTGGGCTGTGTGTACTTGGGAGATTTTGAAGATCATGAGGGTAGAAATGGCAGTAGGAGCGACAGAAGTAAGGAGATTAGGAAGTTCAGGGAATTAACAACTGAACTATACTTCTATTGACACAAATGCAGCTTTCAAATACTAAATGACTGGTATTGTAACTTAGAAAAATAAATTTATTCTACTAAATTGTTAAGGGGTTTTGGCCTGCCTCTTTACCTTATGGGTAACTTCAAAAAAATTTATTTGGGGAAAAGCTGCACATCTTGTATTTCTTCCTTCATAGGTTACTTTTACTAAGGAGGGTGAGAACCAAAAACCCTATAGGAAGAGACAATTGCTTGCTCTGTTCCTGCTCGATAGGTGACCTCTGCTTTAAACCTCCTTTCCAATCCTTCTTCAGATAGCAGAAGCTACTGTTTATTTCTGATATGTGCAAAAGGCCTGTGCCATTTTAAATTCTTGCAGAACAGCCATTTCGTGGATGTGAGTGTTTAGAGCTCTCGGTTTGCTTCCTTATAACTGAATGCTACAAATAAAATTTGCTGTACTTTCTGATTTTTCTCTAGGTAGATGTTTCTTCTTCAGGACTGCTCCTGGCTTTTAGTCCTTTTCAGCATAGCAATAAATGGAGGGATGGAATGTAGTGAGCCTTTTGTTCAGAGTGGGATGCATTTGAGAGTATCACAAAACTGGTGTTATCTTGTGACCTGTTAGTCTGCATTGCCAACAAGTGACCCATGAACTTGCAGTGTGCTTCTCCCTGCTTGCTGCCGCTTCCCCAAGGGGACAGGGAGCGTCTGGTTTTGCAGCAAATGAAGCTGAAATGGGCAAATTCTGCTGCTCTCCTTCTGTTTGGATACCTTTTACAGAGTTGCCTGGAAGCAAGAGTAATTGCTGCACATTTCTCTACATAGATGAAGAGAGAGATGTAGAGATAGGCAGGCAGCACGTCACCTGCATATGTGCAGCCCAGGCTGTTAGTTTTTATCTCTCTGACATAATGTTGTGTTTGAGGCAGATGTTTGCTATGTAGACAGGCAGTCTTTCAGTGTTTTGCCACAGATGTCTTGTATAACTTTGGCCAAGACAATAGATACTTTCTGTAAAATATAAATAGGATTTTCTTACCTTATAGGGGGATTATAAGCATAAACTTGTCTGTGTATTTTATATCTGTTTATTGTAGTGGGAGTAGTACAGTACATCAGCATTGATACTGCTCTCTAGGACACTAGCAAGGATTTGTTTTACTTTTGATTGACAAACGCAACCCAAAAGGGTACCATCATATTTTCTTTGAACTTACCTTCTAACTTTGTAGCATACAGTCATAAAGCAATGTATTTAGTGTCAGAACATTGATTTTAACTCTGACGAAAGAAAGTTACTGCTTTTGACCTTATAACTGTGTAATAAATCTTCCCTTTTTAGGAGAAGCTGCTTGGAACCTAGATAGGATTGTTTAAGGCTTTTTGGGAGATTCTAGAGAGGTTGGGATCACATTTATGCATCCGCAGACTGTAGTGGTCAGAGATGACAAGAAACATGAGGTGGATGTGTTAGTTGGCTATCCAGTTGTTGCCTGTTCCTGACAGTTGTCTGGAACAAAACTTTATTAAAAGCACTTTAAAAGAGGGCTTTGTATCTCTGATTATTCCGTCACTGTAGCAGATGTTCAAATCAGATGCTGTCATTAAAAAGGAGTTTTACTGAAGATACATTTGTTTCTCAGTGTCTATATATCTGTTCTAAATGGACTAAATGCTTAGAGCAGTACTTTAGACAACAAGAGTCAACTAGTCAATAAACCTGATCTCTGGTATCACTTTCTTTAAAAATGAAGGGTGCAAAACATCAGTGAGGACTCATTAACAAACCTTGATCCTTTCGAGCATTCTGACGCTGGAAGTTTGCTATTAAGTGGTAGAAGTTGGTGTTGCTGAAAAATCACCAAAATCCTTCTGCCGAATCAGAACTTGCTCTTTGCTTACTTTTGGCAGTTCAGAATAATACAGAGAACAGTTGTGAGGAATCTAGACCTTTTAAAAAAGGAAGTAAATGTGACACTTGGGATTATATAGCAACAAGTTTCCAAGGGATGGATATCATTCCTTGTAATGAACATGTTCAGGATATCACCTGCGTAGTTTGTATATGTTCTGAATGTTGACTTGTCGGGCTTGTTCTGAGTATGGTATTGTAACCAACGACTTGAAATACCTGATTTTGACAAATTTTTTATTTTTCAAGCTCCTAATTGTATGAGTTCAGAATAAGTCTTATAAATTAAGGCATTTTCAGAAGGGAATATTGTTCACTGTTGCTACTTGCCCATGGTATATTTTTTGTAGTGGTGTTTCTGTTTTATTGATACAGGAGGGCTTTCATGATGGGGAAAGATATTGTAGATTGGGATTTTGACATAGGAAGTACACTTTCATGTTGCCTAACTCAATACTGTTTATAAGAGCCTACAAGGGATTACTGGACACAGAGAGGGGTTTTGGATATGGGGAATTATTTTTCCAAGTGGACTCTTCTGCAGTGGGGCACAGCATGTGTTTCTGTTACAGTGCCCATGAACAGATCTACTGAATTCAGTAGTTAAGGTGTGCAAAGGAGAGGAGAGAATAGTCTTCAAAATGGAGCCTTCTAAATGCCATTGAGGGGTGTCAATTCCAGATAAACAGCTTCTGATCTATTAGTAATACAGAAATACAGAATCATCAAGGTAGGAAGGACCTACAAGATCATCCAGTCCAGCCTAGAACTATCATTGAAACCATTATATATCACCCAGATCTAGACACCTTAAACACATCCGGGGCTGGTGAATCCACCACCTCCCTGGGCAAGTTATTCCAGTGCCTGACCACCCTAACAGAAAAAAAAAATTTCCAATATCTAATCTGAATTTCCCCTGTCTCAGTTTAAGGCCATTTCCTTTGGTCCTCTCCCTGCAGGCTCCACAGGAGAGACTGGCCCCCACCTCGCTAGAGCCTCCCTTCAGGGAGTTGTAGAGAGCAGTGAGGTCCCTCCTGAGCCTCCTCAGGCTAAGCAAGTCTCTCAGCCATTCCCCATAGCACGTGTTTCTAGACCTTTCACAAGCCTTGCTGCCCTCCCCTGGCCATGATCCAGCACCTCAATGTCCTTTTTAAAGTGAGGAGCTCAGACGTGAACGCAGTATTCAAGGTGTGGTCTCACCAATGGGGGGAAATATATTGCATGTTCTTTCAATTCTCCTTTTCCCCTTCATTCCCATCATTCATCACATTAAGCATTATTCAACAGACTCAGGAAGGACCTTGTCGCAGTTCTGTTGCTCATAGCAGTATTTGCTATGCTAACGCTTCCTGTACACTATGCACATGGAGTTATAGTGAAAGTCTGGGAAATGGATAGATGGATACCATGTTGAATGTTCTGTGCTGTATCTTTTCTTCTCTTTATTAATTATTTCATACTTGTCAGCTCCTATCACTAATACAATAAACCCCCACACTGCAAAAGTAATGGCATAATAATTTCTGGGGCAAGATGAGAAGAGTTTGATTGGTGAAGAATTCCTTCAGGAAAAGCTAGCAAAAAGAAGAAGGCAGCTAAAAACTGACCCATTTCATGGTTTTACATGCCAAATAAAAATAAATGTTGATTCATTTTCTGAATAGAGAACAAAATTGAAATAAGACACAGCTTGCCATTGTTTCAATGAGTATTGTGAAAAAACTTAAGTAGCCTTCAGACCATCAGCATCATTAATTTAGACTTCAGTCTTGAAAGCTGTCATAGACATACAGGTGTTCCAATTTTCTGTGCTTGGATGTAATTTTTAAAGGTGCTCAGTAAGTTGTGGCGCGCTTTATCCTTTTCAGGTCTTTCTATTACTTACATTATTGTTTGTCTTCCTTGGGTACTGCACTGCACCTCAGACATGTTGTATTTACACCTGTGCAGTCTATGTGGAATCGAAAGAACGTTCAATTTCTTGTCTGCAATACATAGGAGGAATACTGTCACTCAGAAATTTTTGAGAGTTCTTTATAACTTCAGGAGGCCCAAGCATTACACTTGACCCAGGTGTGGCTTTCAGGCAATTCAGTTGTACTTCCAGGGGGTAGGATTGGTAGAGGGACTAGTCAGAAATGAGGCATCACTGGATTGCCTAGGCCATAGTTGCATGCCTGGTTTAGCCCCAGTTACAATAGACTCGACCCCGGGGATCTGTTGTCCTGTCTGTTGTATGAATCACTTGCTCCCTGAGCTCTGAATGAGCCATTCTGAGCTACCATCCTCGTGGCATATACCCACTCATATGAGTATGTGTTGTTGGTCTGTGGCCAAATTGAGCACTGGTAGGCAACTTGTAAATTCATCTCTGCCTCTGCTGCCTACAGCCATTTGATGAGACACATAATCCTCAAGAGATCCCTGGAATACAGTGCCTCGCTGAAGGCAGCGAGAATTCAACGTTCTTAAATTGTTACCTACAAATGTCTCCTACCTGGTCTGGAGTTGGCCCAAGTGCTTTATTCATAAATCTTTCTTTAAGGTGTTGGCAGGGGTTCCCTCAGGAACATATTTCTCTGTAATTCACTTTTCTTTTCCAGGTTGTTGGCCACAAAATTGAAATCCAAAAACTGGCAGCACAGACATGAAGTCTAAAGATCATTACAATTTTTTTTTAATGTTAAGGAATTGATTTCTGTTGTAGAATGATTTGCAGAAAATTACTTATCTATCCAGCAGCCAAAGTATTCTTTATTTTAGATCAAATTTCTGAACTGTTGAACTGTTGGGAAAAGTGAAATAAGTAACATTCAAGAGCTACAATAATTTTAAAAAGATTTCACAAAGGAGATAGACTGCTGCATCTTGCAGAGACAAGGGACATGGAATATTTTCCTGTTCTTTCAGCATCAGAAGAACTAATTTTGATTAACCCAGCAATCTATCTAAAGTGCATTTCCTTGTCAACTTTTTAGTTCATGGGAAATTTGTCAGAAGTTACTGTGTTTGGGATTTTTTTCCTCCCCATCAGAAAACTCTTTAATTCTCTGCTTAGTATTTTAATAAGTTTCTATCCAACAATTATAAAACTGTAATCAGGAGATATAAATTTATCATATTTCTTAAAAACTGCCATCTTTTTATGTTCATAAGAAAGAATTTTTTTCTTATACTTTTAGATTTACCACGGTTGTGCTTTTTTAGGCCAAAATTTGTCAGTTAGATTATTTCCCTCCCACAGGTTTTATGTAGACCAGAGCCTGATCTGTCTGCTAATTATCTGTCTTTTACCCCTCAGCCTCCTGTCAGCAGTAGTTACCTCTCGCATGCCCACATTCCTCTGCCTGTTCTTTTGGACGCAGTCTTTCTCATTTTAGGAGGATTGGTTTGGGGAATAAAAACTCTCTTTAGATTAATAAGAAAAGCCTGTCAAGTGCACCTAGGCACCTTAGCAGTGGTAGGGGGGTGTCTGCTATGTTATGTGCTTCAGTGTTCTCAGATGCTGAGAAATGCTGCA
>VYZT01062264.1:0-17979 GCA_013400735.1 Pomatostomus ruficeps | reverse complement strand
AACTTGTCATACTAATTCTTTGTGAAATTAATGTCACCTAACCTTAACAGATAAACCCTCCTATGCTTTACATTAAAAATTAATGACTACCACATTAAGAACTTACACTACAAATTCATCAAGCTTTGTCTGCATGAGTGACTATCTCTTTATTTAAAGCTTCAAAATTAATGCTATTTGAAATTCAGAAGACTATTTCTCTATATCTAAGTTGCCAGTATGCATACAGTGTGTTGTATAATTTATTTCTGTATTTTATTATTTTAAAGTGAGGCATATTTGAGAAGTTTAAAAAATGGTTCCTAACTGCTTTTNAAAATGGTTCCTAACTGCTTTTGTAAAAAAGAAAAGGCAGAATAGTAACACAATGAAAAATGCATGATGTTACAGCTACTAAAAATAAAGACCCGCATCTTCATGTATCAAAAACAATGCACCAATAGATATATGCAAATAATAGTTAAATAAATGACTTTTTAATGCTTTTCATTTAGAAAAAAAATCCAAGTATTTTTCTAACACATAGTATAATATTATTCTCATAGCATAATATTGATGTTTAACTGAGTTTGCAATCAATAAATATAAAGTAAAAATNAAAAATGTGATAGTACAAGTTCCTTTGTAGGTGAAATAAGTACTGCAATATAAAATCGTATTATTAAGTATTTGCTTAGCCAATCCTAACCAGCACTTCTTAACTTCACATTCTTGACATCATACATAATTAAATCAAAATCAAGCAGTAATATTTGTACAAAATGAAACTGCTTTAATCTATGATCAGATATGTATGTTCATATAGGCTGTTGCTGTCTACTATATGACAGGGACATCTTAACCTTGTTTTCCACGAAGTTAGTATGTGGTACACCATAAGCAGCTATTCACACCCAAGCAATTAGCTGTTACTGCTTTTTTTGCTGTCAATCTGTAGATTGACACCTCTGCAATCTATAGATACTAGAAGTGAAAAACAATCAGTGAAGAAAGTAATTTTCTGTACACTGGATGGAAAATCATGTTGATACCATTTCTGAAAGTCATACAGTAAGCTGAAATGAGAACATGGCCAAAATTATCAAGTTTGATTATGGCATAACATCATATTTAACCAGGCAATTGAGAGTGAAAGAAAAAACTCAACACAAACCAAATTCTCACATCTTTAGAGGTATAAAAGATATATTCCCAGCCAGTTAGAGCCAGTTTCTCCCTGAACCCCCTTCAAGAAAAAATTATCAACCACTACCTCAGAACTGTAACATTTCAAAGCGTAGCATAAAACTTCCATACAATCCCAAGAAAATTATGGTTTGGTAAAATTCATCAGCATAGGTTAGTGTGTCCCAGGAAGAAAGCCTAAAGTTATCTGCAAAGTCTTAGCTTTTAAAACACAGCTGAATAAATAACTGAGTAAAATCTGTATTTGTACCACATGGTGCAAAATCTGTATTTTATGATAATGAAGTATTTAGCCTGGTAACACACCTAGAAGGAATTAAAATACAGCATTGCCTGTTTGTTTGCAGCTTTGCATCATATGGTACAGACAAAAACTCTAAAAGCCACGTTCAGGATAGAAATAGCAGAATTTACACTCTGATACTCAATTTTAAAAACTATGCAGAAACCACAATGAGCAAATAAGATGACAGAGATATTAATATTACTATTCTTAATGGATAAAGCCCAAAGTACACTGACCAGTTAAAAACATGGACACGTTAAACAGCATGAAAATATAAACATGAAAGCAGTTCATTTGAACAGTGTGAACAATCTTTACTTGAAGGGTAACACAGTGTTTGTGCTACAAGAACCAGGCAATGAAAGTCAGTCCCTATAAAATTCAAATTTAGTATCTGTTTCTTCAAAAAGATTCTTTTGTCCAGTATTATTTTAGACGTCAAGCCTCCACCTGAGACAACAGCCCTGTCTGTAACAAGGTCTGTGTCTGTGTTCCTTCACACAACATGTATGGCAAAAAAACCAGCCTAAGACAGACCTAGAAAATTGTAACTGTAGGGTCACATGGCCTTAATACCAAAACATGGCTAAAAGGCAACCTAAAGCATGCAAACACTAAACCTAAATACAAACTGAATGTATGTCTACAAGTTTTAGCAAGTGGATTTTCACCTATAGATTTTTCAATTGCACTCCACAGGTAAATTTGATACTGGTTCATCTTGAAGTTGGAAATAAAGATGAAAAGGAAGGCAGTAAAAAAGATTACTTTAGTAAAATTACAGTTTGGGAGAGTAACAAAAAACCCTCCTTGAAACATGTTCTGGAGTTTTTTCTACTTGCCTGCGGACAGGCATTTGTGAGACCAAGGGTGAAGAAAAACAGGAGAATCAACAGATTACTGGAATCAGTAGTAATACAAATTCCATTTCTGCTACAGCTGATACCATGCCAGGGCTTACGGGTCAAAGATCATCCTAAAAGAGCCAAATCTGAATACATCTGAGTATCTTGAATGAATATGTTCTAAGTAGAGGATAATTTACATAATGGTATTCTAATTTCAAAGCTAGTAAGAGAAAATCATTGCTTTAAAACAAAAAACTTAAAAGCCAAATACAAGATTTTTGACGTATATAAAATAGCTTGCCACTAATTTCCATAGTCAAACATAATCCTGACACTGAAACAAATACTTTGTAAAGAAATAAACAGTGTCTTTGTAAACTTGTGTATGTAGACCAGGAAAATTTTATAAAAGAGAAGATTAAATTTGAGGAAAAGAGACTAATTATTCCCATAACTTAAATCACTTTTCATTTTAAAATCCAAACTGTACATCAAATGTTAATACTTACCTTTTTCCCCCTCAATAAATAACAACCTATTTGCGAAACGTTTTCCTAATGGGGGGGCTGGGGGGTGGGGTGTATCTGCAAAGAGGGATTTAATATTGAATAGTGCCAGAACACACTGCTGTACATAAAGTTATTTAAAAATACTTATGAAATAATCGTGAGTTATGATAAGCCACAGAAACTCAAGCCATATTCTCAAAAACATTTGGGAAGAATTGCAAATAAAATAATAATGTGGCAATCTGCAACTGCATTAAGCTTTATAGAGGGGATAATAAATGACAGCGTGTGCTTTCTAAAAGAAATCTCCTGAAATATAGTAAGTAGCTGAATTTTTTGTACCTTCCTCTGCTCTTGCACCTTCATGATCAGTCATTCTAGAAGAGGGTGACCTAGATTGATTAATGATTCCTGAAGGGATGTGGGGTATCTCATCATCGCCCAGATCAGCTATCATGTCGTGAAGTTTTGTCCTGTTGACTCCTGTAAATTAATGTCAGCAGCAAAAATTCATTTGATTGCTACCGCTTGACTTGACTGAAGTCTAAAAATCCATTAAATAAGAATAATTACTGATGGGATCTCCTTCAAATAAATAGTGCTTTGCTTTTGCTTAGTAATATTTTGGAAATCAAAAGCAGGAGTTAACACATCAAATCTGAAAACTACATGCAAACAATTTTAATTCACTAAGTCAAAGAATAACTCCTTTGTGTTCTGCAGATCTATTCTACAGTTTCCTGTAGGAAAGAGAAAACAAATCATCTTACAGCCCTACTGAAAAGTTAAGCCAAATATTAAAAGAACATTCACTATTAAACAAAAAACACATGAATTCAACATTTTCTACTAATATTACACAACTTTAACTATACTAAACAATTTAACATTAAAAAACAGAGTGCAAATTAAAAACAAGCTTAAAAATGAGAGCAAAAGTACAGACAACTCATAATGGGGGTGCAACGAACAATTAACTTTCCCTGCTTTGAATGGTATTTAAATTGTATGAAGTGTTTATTGAACACAAGAGCCAGAATGTTTCCACCTCTATATGAAACTGCAGATGTATATTATATTACAATTATTAGGAAAGCATGCCTCTAGAAACTAACCATTCTGAATTATATGTGCATGTAATTAACTATGTAGGCATTATCAAATAAAATAGTATAATTTAAAATATTTTTCAATTACTAAATCTATTCCTGCTTTCACCCTTATAGTTTCCATTTCAAAATGTCAAGCTTCAATCATAAAGTGTATTCGGTGAGAGAACCTCTTTAAAGAAAACAATCCACAATGAGGAAAAACATAAATTAAATTTTAACCAATGAAGCAGTCCTTCCTGGGACTGCAAGCAGAGATATTGTAGACCATTAGTAAAGAAAGCACTGGTGAACAAGTTCTTATACTCAGGTGACATGTATCACATTTATTAAAAAGGAAATTGAAACTAAACCAAAGCCTTTATTGTCAGAAAAGTAAAATGTAAACACTACAATTACAGATGACTTATCAAAATCAAAACTGTTCATTCAAACAGATAAACACTAAAATACAGTCTTTCAAGAAGTATCTGATCATTTCAAATCTTACTGGTTTAAATCCATATGTTGAAAAATAAGTATCCATGAATAACAGAATTCTCTAAAGATAATGGAGAATTCCCTGTAGAGAGGGATGACAACAAAAAATATTTCTTGAAGTAGAATTATAGCAACTATACCTCACATACCCCTAGAAGGCTGCTATGTAACTATTCTCATTAATATCTGCAAAACATTCTCATTTTGCCAAGCAATAAAACTCCCTATATTTATATTTTTTCTGCTTTTAGTATTTTTTTCTTCCCTTTATGGAACACTTAGTATTTTAGTTAAATACACAAAGACTGCTACCCAGAAGCATTTTGAGAATAAAACTGGGTTCCAAAAATCTTCCTCACATAGCAGATCACTCACGCAGTTTTGTTTCACTCTCTTGTAGATGTCTAGAAACCTGTGATCTCAGCTAATGAAGTGAATGATAATAATGAGAAACCTCTTTCAAACCAACTTTTTTTTTCTAACAGGCACTACACTGAAAAGATTTAATTTCAAAAGTGTAATACTTAATATTGCAGTCAGCAGGTGCTCATATAAGAAAAGTCACTCTTAAAATGGTCAGATCTCTACACCACGCAGACTGCAAAGCTTGTCTTTGTTTTTATTCCAGTCAGCCATCAACCAGGCACCTACTGTGAACAGCAGCAGATATATTCTTGAAGATATTATAGAGCAATCAATAAAATGACAGGATAAAAGTCATGACTGGGATCCTGAACTATTTACTTTAATTAACCCTTTGCTTTCCAGGAGAAAACAGCATTTGTCTTCATGCATACCAACACTGAGAACTGTTCAACACATTGATGGACAATGCCAAAAATGGCTTATAAACTCTTACTCTATCCAAACTGAAAGCATCTTCTCAAAGTGCTTTCATGCCAAACATACGAGCACAAGAAGCTTGTTTCAAAGCATACTCAGAAGTAACTAGAAGTAGCCCCTCTGCTCTGGTACCTTTAAGCAGCCATTCAGTTAGTTTGTCACTAACTAGGGGACAGACTTCCTTGCCTTTTAGTGTTTTTCAGTATGTTTGGGCACTTCTTGTCCTTCAGGCATAACCTCATCCTCAGTCCATCATACAATACAGAGACAAGTTTACAAAGGAGCAGCTGCTGCTCCAAATAACTTCTGTGCATTTCATGCTGAAAAATGTGCCAATATTCAAGCCTGTGCCACCACTACAGAACACTGCACAAGTTTCTGCTTTCACATAAGTGCAAGTGTACCTTCATGTAACTGTTCAAGTATTGTAAATGTTACAAAGAGATTTTTTAAAGAAAAGAATGTGCCGTCTCTGCATAAGCAACTATGCTGAAGGCACAAACGGGATGACCACAGCCAAGGACAAGAAAAAATTGATAGACCCAGTATGAACAGAAGCAAAACATTTACAATACCATCTCAGTGTACTGTCCTTCAGAGATCAAAAGTGAAAAAGATAACTGAATATTCAGTGATGAAAAGCTTTAGTCTGAGAAGCCTTAAGCAGAGGTCTACTAAGTCCAAGATGTATTAGCCCAAGCCTGAATATAACAGAGATCCTCACTTCTGAAGAACAGGTGATGGTAATGAAGATGATAAAACTTCGATCTGTTTTCATTCCCATCAACGATTACACTATTTCCAGAAATCAAGGCTGGGAAAGTGAATGGGATGGATATTGTTTCCTAAGTACAGAACAATTAAACTGAAGGAAAAGAGCAGGAAAGTAAAAAACAAGTGTGAAAAGCTTCAAGGAAACTAACAGTAAAAGTATCTTCAACAGCGATATACGCATACATACACAAGCTGTGAAAACTATTTTTCAAATTGCTAAGAACACATTACACTGACCTGTTGGTATGAAATGAGATATACAACATCCCCACTATTATATCTTGCAAAGGTGACAGGCTATATCTGAAGAACAGTCATCCCCTGACTTACCTGCCAAAACTGACCTTATCAAAGAAATAGGCCTTAAATCCAACATATTACCGAAAAGGGAAGCCTAGTTTCGTAGAAATCAAACCTAACTCCTTATCTATGTATCACGGTAAGTCCAGGATAGGTGTGGTTGGTTTCTCTGTTTCTGGGTTTTTTTAACACAAGAACTCTCCAATAAACAGATTTTGTCTTATTTTACAGCTGACATTGTAAAGGAAACTAAAGTGTGGGGTGGTGGATTTTTGTTGTTGTTTTGGTGGGGTACTTTTAAAGATCCTTTCATAAAGAGGTAGAATTTCCACATAACATGGTGACTACCCGGACAGACACCCTCTTTCTCCCCAGCAAACAAGAGTATTACTTAATGAAAATGTATGTGCTGACAGAAGATGACCTTAATTAAGGCGTTCCACCCAAAAGAAAAGAGGGATACAGACTAGAGAAACAACAATATAGAATCAGATCTACTTCTGTTCACTTACTTATGTCCACATGTGGAATGAAAGCTTTCATACCTGTGGCCAGGCCTGTGACTGTCCGGTTATGTTATATTGTAGATACAGATTCTGGCAGTTACCAGATGCACATCCAACAAAAGAACCCATGTCCATCCTGAATGTCTGCCTATTATGCTGTCCTCAAAGTATTGCAAGAGATGACAGTTAATGCACATTTGTTTGATGTTTTTGATGATATATACTACCATGCAGGTTAAGTTCGGATAGTGCTCCAAACAAATTCTGATCGAAGTCAAAACACTGAAGAGCAAAGTAAGAGATGTATTCAGAATTAAGTTCTCAAATGATCAGACATGAGCAGCAGGAATAAAGAAGGCCTTGAACATTATTTTCCATCTCAGAATGTTAAAAAGCTGAGGGAAAAAAGTCTACAAATCAAACAATTTAAATAAATCTGCCCAACCTTGAATGCATACTTTTCGTACGTGTGTGGAGTTCTCTCATTCAATTACCTGAGTGATTTAGAGGCCAATTTTTCATCAGAAACTATCATGAATGTGACAAGCAAAGAATCCCACAAACCACCTTGTGAGACTGTATGTGTTCAGGGTTTCCCAAAGGAGAATCTAAACTTAAAATGCAAAACAATGACTTATGTCACTTCTCAGCGTCGTGACACATTTATCTCCTAAATACTATCTTCTGGGAACAAAAGATTTCAAAATTACTTTAGATGAAGAAAACTTTGTTATTTTGCAGCCACTATAGTTCAAAATGTCTAACATGTTAAGAATTTAGTAAGAAAATTACAAATAAAAGAAGTCCGTTTTGCTATTAAAAAGAGATTTCTAATCCTACCAAGTATTGCACATGAATTTCCTGTCAACTGCTGATTTACATGTTAAGATACACATTAGCATGCAGATGACTATTGTAAGCTCTCATTAAAGCAAAGACTAGGTAAAAATCTTTGCTTTTTCTATGCTGTTGTGTTTAAGTGTGTGTACAAGTCATGCAAAACTGCTGAAAGAACAATCAACATGCACTAACTGACCTGTAATTGTTAAGTGTTACAAAGTAAATTCAAATCTTACTAATTACAGAATTCTTCATGAAGCGTTATATGTTAATTATCATGTAATTTAGTTAGTATATACCTATATAATTTTTCAAATTGAGGAAAAAAATTTTTTACTAGGTATCTCCAGAAACCGTTAAAAAATACTTTGAAATAAAAGCATGGCAATCATGGGGAGAGTCTCTAAAGCGACATGGGATGCCATCCACAGGGACCTGGACAAAGTCCAGAAGCAGGTCAATGGGAATCTCATGAGGTTTAACAAGACCGAGTGCTGGTGCTGCACCTGGCCTGGGGCAACCCCCGGTATCAGCACAGGCTGGGGATGAACAGACCAGAGCAGCCCTGCCCAGAAGGACTTGGGGGTGCTGCTGGGTGAGAGGCTGGACGTGACCCAGCCATGGGCACTCCCAGCCCAGAGAGCCAAACGTGTCCTGGGCTGCATCCAGAGCAGTGTGGGCAGCAGGGCCAGGGAGGGGATTCTGCCCCTCTGCTCTGCTCTGGTGAGACCCCACCTGCAGTGCTGCATCCAGCTCTGGGGTCCCAGCACAGGGAAGACACGGACCTTATGGAGCAAGACCAGAAGTATGGAATGGATTTAAACTAAGAGAGGGCAGGTTTAGGTTGGATATTAGGAATAAATTCATTACTGTGAGGGTGGTGAGGCACTGGAACAGGAGTCCAGAGAACTAGTGAGTGCTCCATTCCTGCAGTGTTCAAGGCCAGCTTGAATGGGGCTCTGAGCAACCTGGTCTGGTGGAAGGTGTCCCCACCCATGGCAGGGGGGCTGGAACTAGATCATTTTTAAGGTCCCTTCCAACCCAAACCATTCTATGATGACATAGATTTAATACCACTTTATGCACTAAGAAATTCGTATAGTTGATAACAATTTCCAAAAGTATTTTTACCAGGTTCACCACTGAAGTTTGGTTATAATTAGTTAAAATAGGTCAAATGATAAGAAAGCTCAGAGAATAAAGGGATATCAAACAAAATATTGGTAAATGCACAAAAAAGCAAAGGGCACCATAAAATATAGATTATCTCCTAAAAAAAGCCACATAAAAGATAGTATTTACATTAGAGGTATTTTCCAATTCTCTACACCTAGGGCTGTGAAAGTAATTACAAACCCATAAATAGCAATTACAGCTTCATTCAAGCTCATATTAAAAAAAAACCCCAAAACCAAATTAAAAAACCAACTCCACGACCCCCCAAAAAACCCTAAACAACCATCATTCCCAGAACAGTATCACAGTATTATACTTTCAGAAGCAGATAGTGTACATCTTTGAGAAAACTTCTCAGAGTAGTAATATCCTCAAAATGCAAACTGTTCATTATTTTTACACTAACATTTCTAAGCATTTATTCTCTTCACCTCTTTAACCTTGAATTTTTGTCTTTTCAACATTTCTCATTTATGAAATGGCTGTCAAAGGTTTTGACATATTCACATTCAGCAGGTAGAAAGTTAAAGTTGGTTGCCCCCATTACAGAAAATGATGCTTAATGAAAACAAATAAACAAACAAAAAACAACAACAAACAAAACTCGTGAGAAAAAATGTTTTCTATGTAGATAGGCAATATAGTGTTGCATTACAAGATTCGGAATCTGCACTTACTCTTTACCCCTTTCTTCCCCTTTCGTTCCTTCTTGTACTGTTCCTTCAGTTTACTTATTAGTCCCTGGTCTACATCCCAAACCTCAGTAGTTGGGGACAGGTCATCTTTGTCTACATGCAGCATATTATTAAAAGAAAAAAAATCAGCAATTGGCAATGCAAGCTGTTGGTGATTTACTGTCATAGCTGTATAAGAGCATTAATAAAAGTTATTAATAAATCTTTATTTTAAAGGTGCAGTCTCAGTTTTAAGTTTATAAAAGACGAAGTCTCATTTCATACAGTTTTCCAAGACACTGTAAATTATCAGTTACATATTTGAAAATTGTACATTAATTTGTTACAAAGGAGCAAACAAATTAAGCTTCATAAGTAACTGTTTATGTTAGATACTTCAAAATACACGAAAATTCATTGGTGTTCAGAAACAATTACTGCATCTTTAGAAAGACAGTGTTAAGAAATTATTCAGCCAGTGTCAAATAAGCAAATAAAAGCATTCATGCTTTATCTCTTACAAAAATGCAAGCTGAGTAAGTCAGTGCCAGTTTATTCATGAAGACCACCATGCATCCTTTCACATTCATTCTACATGCACAAAAAAGAAACCTTGGTCCTACATATAACCAGAGAAACAAGTCTAAAAATACAATTTTTCACATAAGGATGAAAAAAAGTAATTTGCACACGTGAACATCCCACTGCATTCCAGAAATCGAATCATAATTAGCAGAAATACGACATTCTACAGTAGTTTCAGAAGACGTATCTTCTTCTGTTTGACAAATATTGCAGAGTTAATTACTCTTTATGAAGTTAGGTCTCCACTTTTCTAAACTATCCATCTCAAACATTTCTGGAAACTTAGAGTTAGTAAAAAGATACACCTATTTCTAAGACAAGGCAAATGGAACATTTGCAGAAGCACTTTTGCTAGTAGACAACCAGGTAGCAATCAAACTTGGTTTGTGTGCCAGTTCAGCTTTATGCTCTAAATTCTTAAGGCATAAAATCACAAGACTTACTTCCCAACTTCCAATCATACTAAAAATATGATTGTACTAATTTTTGAAGTTACAACCATTATAACCATAGAAGTGCACAAGAGGAGTCATACACAGCAGAAACAAAGTAACGTGCATTTAGGATAAAAACAATAGGAGTTATTTCAAGTATATGTTTCATGACAAAACATGACAGATACCCTAGGATACTGACGCATCTATCATCATTCAGTGACAAACAATCTTGATCAAAGAGGTGGAATACAGAAATGGCAAAGATGGTGAAGCATGAAACAGGAAGCATGACGGCAGAGTCCCTTGCGCTGTCCACAAAGACCTCTGGCGACAAGAGGGGAACAATGACATTCTACACCAAACTACAGCTACATCTACCAAACTGCAAACACAAAGACCTCACTCTTTCTGATCTCTGGGCCTAAACACTGACAGAGAGGAATAGTGATTACTCAGGAAATACAAGAGGCACAGAAAGGTAAGTCAGAGGATATGCCCCACCAGAAGAGGGGGAAAAAAAGAAAAATCAAAACCCTTAAACTCAATTAAAAGAAAATTCAGTTAAAAACTAATTAAAACTAATAAAAAAATACCAAAGCACCATCAATAAAACGAAAATAATCAACTAGGTTGTAGCACTGCAGAGAAGGATTAGGGAATTAAACTGAACCAAGAGATGACCACATGTAGCATCAATGTAATGCTGTTCTAAAAGAAGTCATTTTTGTATATTTTAAAAGGTGCAGTGCATTAAGCCAGGACAGTGCAAGTGATGACAAAATTGAAGTAACATGTTCAGTCTATGTTCTGCACTGGAAGTTTAGAAAATTTCTGCAGAGTGCAAAACAAATAGGGCATTAAATACCAAGACAGAGAATTTGAAGGAACTGGGCTCATTCAGTCAACAGAAAGCAGAAAAAGCGCAAGCCTGCAAACATAAATATTCCAAACCAACACTATTGGCTGCAGAAATGTAGGTTGTAAATAGAAAACTAGGTAAAACACAAACTCGGATTATCTGGGTAGGCTGTGAAATGAATTTCAAACAAGATTTTTAGGGAAGCCCAGCAGTGTTTCTCTCCAGCATGCCCAGATAAATTAGGCTATTTCAGAACAGCACCATGTAACTAGAAGACCTTGGCAATCCCCCCCAAAAGTGACCTTCCCTCACTAAACCGATACCAGAACAGCACAGAGGACCTAGGATATCCACTGACCAGTATAACTGAGTGGAGAAAGGCTGGCTTTAAATTTTTCTGATTTTTTTAAAGTATTTTGAAGACGACCCAAGAAACTGTGAATTTCAGTCACACTGACACCAGAATTCTGGGCACAATCAGTCATTCTCTGAGCCATGGTCCATCTGTAAACAGAACTCCTGTGTTTCATCAAAAAGAGAAAACCAGTGATGAACACACAGTCATTGAAACCATAAGCAGAATAAAGAGACTTCATAGTATGTTAAATCTGTTAAATCTGTAGCACAATATATAACAATATGTACATATTCCTGTTTGCTTAAGCAAACTGAAGTTATATATGCATTTTTCTTGATACTAAATCACAAGGAATTTATCATTTTTTAAATCTAAAACTGTACTTTATTTTTTAGTATGTCACATACTTTGACTCTTTATTTAACACTGCTTGAACTTTCTCATCTTTCACTATTTTGAAGACAAGCTGTTCCTAATTAAAACGTCATATGACACGACATTTTAAATCACAAAGTCTGTAATTAATTTAACACTCAAAGTATGTTCACTGAAGCACTCACAAAAAAAAGAATGTGTTCATAAAAAGCCATAATAAAGAAAAGAAAGGCAATTCAAACTTCACAACACTCAGTGGCTGGTTTGTATCAAATTTGGCACTGAAATATTTTAGGATATTGGAAGTTGGACCTACAGATAATACTTTGCAGTTAAGTACTGTAAATATCAATAAAACAAGACTAGACAATATGTTTTGACCCTAAACATCAGATGTTTGTTTTCCAGATACTAAATAAAAGCATTATAACTAATCAGAAATGTAAATATTTACATTTTTTTCAGAATGCTTAAATGTTTGCAGGAGTAAGAAGTGATAGAAGGAGACTAATGACAGGAAGAAAGAAAAAACTATGAAAACAGAACAGAGCAACTACTACATTATGAAGAAAAACTTGAATTTTAACTGAAATATTTAAGTTCATTCTTGATTAAATTGTTTAGGAAGTAATGGTACATATTAATTTAAATTAAATTTCCCATCAAAATAAATAACTAAGTGGACAGACCTGGATATTGGAAGTAACAGTTTCACAGAGTTGAAAATAATATGACAGGCTAAAATAAATTGGTTTAGGCAGTATATTATTTTATTTTAGAAAGCATTTAAGTGGGACAATATTTAAAATATTATTTGTGATAGTTAACATAGAAGCCTTGTCATATTTACACTGACCTTTAAAAAAGTAACAGAACCCCAAGATCTGACGGACTGTATCCTTAAATGACCATTTAAGGAAAGAACAGCTGTACTAAAGTCAGTGACATACTGTGAAAAAAATATTGCTACTACAATTGTAAGCATGTCTTTGACTGATTTAAGTAGTAAATTACAAAATATACAAAATAAACAAAAAACTTAATAAAATTGTCTTCATATGGCAAAACTCAAAATGTACTTTGAAAGATGAAACTGTTTTACTTCCTCCTTCCCGCCTCCTCATCTCAGAAATTAGTTTTTTGGTAGCAATGGGATTGCTGCAGTTAAATCAAATGTGCACAAACTCCTAAAATGCTCTGCTTCACTTTGCTATAGGTTCATTTAAATTGTAATAAAGAACATCCAAACTGCTCTATGAAAGTGTGGTGGGTCAATTTGATTTTTAAAATAGACCTTAAAATCAGGTAACTACTGGAGAAAATGCCAGAGATAGAACACACTGGAAAGTAATCTTTGGAAACAATGACTTGGAATTTCAATGAACAAGCCAGTTCAACACAGTAGGTTTCAGCAGTCTGTCATGGATAAATCTCTGACTGCATGAATTACAGTATCAAACTATCTTGCCTTTTATATACTGTATATATCAGTAAGACTGATATTAGAACCAGAACTTTCTACATCACTATGTATTTGAAGGGATGTTGCAAACTAAGTCAAAAACTCTGCTTCAGGTTCTATGAGACATCCTATACCAAGAGATCTGCCTGTGTGCCTAAATGAGATGATGATCAAGAAACTGATCAAATAACATCAACTTCAAACGGGAACAACACCAAGAAACTAAAATACTACTAAAAATAGACAATTACCAAAACCAAAGGTAACAGCCTGTTCGCGTCATCTTCCAACTAGAAATAAGACTGAGTTTTAAAAATAAAGGTGACTAATCTTTTGATACTAGTTTTTAGGAAAGAATGCTTTCTAATCCTTGGTACCTTCAAAATCAAGACTGGATTATTTTCCCGGAAGATGTGCCATTACTCTAATTTCTGTAAATCTTTATATTCTCTTTGCTCACTAAGATGTTTATTGAAGTATGACTTCATTGTCACAGTGACATAAAATGCTCAAACAACATGATCTAATGGCAGTTTGGGGCTTACAATTTACTTACAGTATGTAGCTACAAAATTGCTTGTATCACAGTTCAGAAACTAAGAGAGTCAATTTCCCATTTAAAGGCAGATATGGATTACTTGAGTCACTATTCTTTTTCCTATACAAATTTTCTCCTTCTTTCAATCTCCTCTTTTGAAACATGTAGGTTGTAGAAGTTTCTGACTTAACACATTTTGTTTCACACCAAATTACTAATAAAAAGCTGGGTTATTAGAAAAGATTTTGGTTTTTTTTTTACTTTACTAATGCAAGCCATATTAGCAACAACATCTAAAAATATCAGTCAGAAAAATAAAAGTACTAACTGTCCATTTTTCAAGTACACCATTTAACTTAGGTACAAAAAGTTTGACGGTCCTGACAAGAAACAAATAGGAAAAAAAAATCTCTATTTGAAAGCAAATTTAATCTAGGTATAAAAACATTCAGAATTCTAGCCTTTCTTATCTGAGAAAGAAAATATTCTCTTAGTTCTGGAATCAAAAACAAAACCTGAAACAAATGTAACTATAAATGTACTTGTGGCACCTACAACAACATATATATATATATATATACACACACACACATATATATATACATATATATACATACACACACACATACATATATGTGAAAGTTTCACCATACAATATATCATTTTCTAAGCATCAAGGTTTTATCATCACGTTCATTCACACATCCACACTATTTTAGCAGGTATTATGAAATTCCTAGGTACTATCATGAACAAGTATTCCCTTATTTCTAAATGCTTTTGTTAGTGTCTTACCCCACTCTGTTCCATCTCCTGAACTTCGAGCTTCTCCAGCTCCCTCACCATCTTCAGCTGTCACTAAAAAGTCAAATTCTTTCAAAGCTTCTTCAGTATCAGGGTCATCTGTAAGGTCAGCAGCTAAACCTTCATTACCAATCTACAAGAAGATAAATATTTTCCTGCATTTGAATCGTAAACAGATTTTCTAATCATTTAGATTAAAAGATATATAGGCTATTCTCACTGAGTAATTCGTTGCAGGGGAAAATATATTTCAATTTAAAATGCAGAAAAAGGAACTTAGATCTCAGTTGGTTTATCAAAACAAAAAAAGAGAGCAGTGCAGTCTAGTGAACATTTCATTCTTCAGGTGAAGAAAATTTCCACAGGAGGTTATTTGTACAATGTTCTTACTTTTGCAGAAAGAGACAATTTTTATAAGGATAGCTATAAATGATCCTTCTGCTTTCTAAAAACAACCCCAAGCTTTGTCAAAAGTAAAAAAGTGAGTGTAAGATCTTCATATATGCTTAGAGATTTACTTGAAAATCTTTCCATCAGACTATCTGCTGCCTTAGGAAAAAAGTGATTCAACTCAATGCTTGAATGATCTGTTTACCAGAAGTCCAAGGTATGGTGGAAACCCCTTCCTGACAAATCAGTTTGGGAGATTTAAGACTTGCATCAAGCGAAGCTAATGCTGCCAACTATTTAAGAAAATTCGATGCAGCCAGAGGGTCATCATGCTACAGAATATTGTTCTGAGCAAATACTGTTATAGTACAATATTCATAAATCACAATCTCTAAATAAAGAAACCCCAAGGACAGGGATTCAGTACAGGAGAAAAAATTAAAATGGGACAGGTAAATACCATCTATCCTACCTAGAAAGCTGCCCACAGAATGGAAAACTAAAGACACAAATAGAACACACCTTAATAGAACCTCAAACAAAAGGTTATTTAAGACAAGTTTCTGCTAGGTTCTTAATATATTTAGTAAAAAAACTGCCTAAAAGAAGAGTTAAGCATGTATTTGATATGGAAGCAATTTTTTTTCACATTATATAACTTCCATTTCCTCTAAGGAATTGTTCCTACCTTGTTCAAAATTCAGGAAGTATGCACATTGTATTGTACTAAATTTACCTCGGACTCAAAGCATGCAGAGAAGATGTGATGGCCCAATTAATCAATTAATTGATTGCAAACAGCTTGGTTGGTTGTTTTGAGATTTTCAATGTAATGTATTAAGTTAACCACCAAATTTATTAGTAATCCATCTGCTTATAATCCATTCAGATAACAAAAGCGCAACAAACACTTTAACATTACATATTTATATCATCTCCGGAGAAAAAAAATCCCTTTTTAAAGGGAATTTCAGATCTATTTTCAAAAAAATAAAATTAAAGGATCTTTTACTTTGTGTTTCTTATTTATCCGATGCTTTTCTTTTCCTTCTGCAATATCTTCTATCATGTCATTCTCCTCTTCTTCATCACTATCATCTGCATTTTCTAAGAAGTTGAATGTTTCAAGAACATCACCAGAATTCCTACATAAATAAAAACATTTAGAGAATCCATTTTACTTGCTGAAAAGATTTAGAAGATTAACCAGATCAAACAAAATTGCTACCTGACAGCTTAAGAGCTTTAAAACCAGCAAAACAAGAAATCGTTGAATGAAGAAGTTTCTACATCTGCTTAAGTCCTTATTATAAAAGCGCCACTCAACACGCTCTTTCCTTAAAATAACAACTCCAAAGTGATTATATTACATAATTCAACATCAACACACCATTTTCCTGTATATAATGTTAGCATAACACACATGTATGTATGTAATAGGTGCATATGTTCTTACGTATAATCAATTTCAGTTAAGTTCATAATCATTTGTGGCCAGCTACACTCACAGGCATTCAGAGACTGCAGCTGAAAATTCAGTTTGAACTGACTTGTACATATCAATGACTAAGCACAACAAACTGCACGCATTTCTTATCTCTTCACTTACCTTTTGATTTCCTGTCCCTTTTGTTTTGACGAAGGAGATTCACCCCCATTCAGGATCTGTTCTAAGTTCTTTGTCTCTACTGAACCATTTGGTTCTGAATTGGAGAGCCCAAGCAAAGACCTTACCCTCTGGGAGCGTACATCCAATATTGTATCTGTGTAACCTACTTCCTGGAGATATCTAGATGTGCCAAGAGAAGAAAGAAAGAGGAAAGGGTATTGGACAAAAAAGGAAACAGTACTCACTGTTAAAAATGAATGCCACTGTTATATCATTTATGGAAAAATAAGCTTCACTATCCATCTCACATGGAAACCTTACTCTATCCTGCTTAAAGATCAGGACTATGAAGTCCTGAAGAACAAATCACTATCTGCCCACCTCTGTGACTCTGTTTCACAGAGCTCCTCAAACTGCAGGGAAAAGTGTGAATACAGTAATATCCAACAATGCTACTTACTGTCGCAGTAACTGTCTGCCTTGCTTCCAGGTCAATTGGCTATTCTGAGGTACTGCAGGAACCTCTGTATCTTTGGTATCTTCTGAAAAACATGGTGTCATAGTAAACATCTAGCTTATACTGCTTTTAGACATAAACAAAATTCCCATCAAGTCAGAAATATGCACCATGATGTCTAGTTTCAACTGGGTATAAAAGTACCCCAAATGTGGTACTTGTAAAACAGAGGGGGGAAAAAAGGGGAGGGGATGGCATAAAAATCTACAGACCACAATTTTAAGACACACTATACAAATACAGACTCGAAGACTTCCCAAAGACCAACACTTCAAAAGAAGCCAAGTGCAATTCTACTTATTAAAGAGCCCAGCAATGTTTGGAGAAATGCTTTCTTCCATCTGCAATGCTTTGAAGAACAAAACTGGTATTATCAACTTGGTATTTACAACTGTAAAATCAGATGCACTCCAGAAAAGCATTAAGGATAGCCCATTTTTTTCTTCTTTGGAGGTTTTCCTCGATTTAAGATAAATCATTCAGAGCTCTTTCAAAAAAAAAAAAAAGTCAATTAA